>LPNX011092213.1:118404-239711 GCA_001517045.1 Pseudotsuga menziesii | reverse complement strand
TCTAAATATAAAAGCTATTTAAAATTATTCTAGAAAATTACACAAATTTAATTTAACAACTGTTAAATGTAACTACACTATGATAATAATAACTAAACTATATTAGTTGTCCTATCTATCCTATCTCAGCTGAGAGGGATTTTGAATGCTATATTAATTATTAATTAATATAAGATGAACATAAAGATAAATTGTATGATCTAAATAAAAATATTTAAGCCATACTCATCAAACTATTCTGCTATAACATAACTTATCAGAGAAACTGAAAATAAACAATTACTTCAATTTTCTGAAGTGTCTAATTAATTAATAACTAATAACCAACATAGATATTTGAATAAGAGATAATTTCCAGTATGAAACCACTGCAAAAATACAAATGATATCTAACAGACATAAATGAATATCCTTATATCTTGAATTTATAGTAAAAATACTAATAAATTTAGTCACAATGACATATTAATTCAAATACAATATTGGGCTGACAAAGTGAAAATTATAAATAAACACAAGCATAACACAACATACTGTATTAATATTAAAATAGAAGATCATATATTGAAATATAGAGTGTATCCAAAACAATACTAGTCATGATATCAACTTGGAGATTTCCAGTTACATCCCATATCCAAATATTAAACTTCAGTAAGGAAATAAAGCCAGCATCAAGATATATCTCAAGTATGTCTCTCTTCAGTCACTCCATCCCCCTTTTCCATAAAAATTCCTAGTTTATATAAGACCCTAGTCTTTCGATTTAATTTTTCCATAAATGCCTAATGCGATATAAAAGGAGTCCTATTACTATCAAAAGAGTATCGAATCTCTTTTCATCAAACACCTGTTACTAGAAGATAACAATAAAGACGACTAGCCTGAACATTTGCTGATTCAAAGGAACTGGCGAATTCATGGTTGTTGTTGAAATTCCAGTCTTTAATGAACATCCACGTTTTCCAACTGAAATCCAGCATATTAGACACGTCCTGAAACTGTAAAGGATAGCGATGACATGCCCACCTGATTTAAACAAACAGAAGCATCTTATTAAAAACCAATTAAAACAGAAATAACAAAAGAAACTATAATTTATGTGTGCCTGTAAAATCTGCGATTTTACAGGCATGCACAACAAAAAATTTTATTACCTATTTGACAGAGAAACAACCCATGTACTTGAAAATGGGAATAACCATCAGGTTCTATTTTGAAGATCGACTACTCTTCTAGGTTCAGCTAGTTTGGCTTTAAGCTTGATAATCACTAACTTTTGTTTTTCTACTTGTTCAAGCAGATGTTGATTTGTACCTATCATTGACTTTTTCCCCTTTTTATATTGGTTCTTTTTGATATTCATTTCTTTCCACCTATTAATCCAGTTCAACATCTCCTCTCTGAACGTCTTATTTTCCTCCTCTATCAAAGCTGCATTAGATTGACACTGTTTAAGTTCACCTTTCAATTCTATAATCTTGGTCTCGTATACCTTGTTCAGAACTTGTTGAAGAGTTTCTCCTTCGTTTTCGTGACAGGAATCAATTTCCTGAGTAGGATTAGGATTATCTATGTTTTGACCAGATGATTGAAGACTGATAAACGATGGTTTAGGATCCGAACTACAGGTGTCCATACCCGATGGAGCAACTTCTACCTTACCCGACTCTGTAATGTTTTTGATTGATTTTGCATTATTATCCTTTATAAGAGAGGGTTCATTTATATGAGTAGTTGACGGAACGTCGTCCTCAATATGGACAATCGAAGGCTGAGTACCCTGTTGATTAGTCATAGAAATAGAAATTGTAGGTGCATTATTCATGCTTCTAGTAACCCTCCTCGAATGAACAAACGTCATATTTTTTAATTCAAAGCCTCCACTATCACAACATACTTGTGCTAGTCGGTCTAATTTATGCATAGACTCCTTGCTATGTTTACAAGGATTATTTGGCTCGGAGATATTTTTACAATCAACAACGTTAATATATTTGCTTTCGGTTAACCTGTCCTCTGTTTTTGTAGGAATACTACAACATTTACAAGATGGGGGTCGGTTCAAAACTGCTTCAAAGCAACAAGGAACTATGTTCCCAAAACCATCATTACTGATAGCAGCATTTATGGGTGGATTGGCTTCCTTGAGCCCTTTATCCTCTTATTTAGTCCCAGGAACATTACTAACCTCGGGTTTTGCAGAAGCCTTTCGTTTCCTATAGGTCTTTGGGGACGG
Organism: Pseudotsuga menziesii; assembly: GCA_001517045.1. NCBI lineage: Eukaryota > Viridiplantae > Streptophyta > Pinopsida > Pinales > Pinaceae > Pseudotsuga > Pseudotsuga menziesii. The sequence continues at coordinate 237,472 of LPNX011092213.1, read as the reverse complement.
GTTTGGCCAATATTGAGTCGGCCCCAAGTGACATTCAGTTAAAAATTCATCCCACTATTTTCCATTCAAAGACAGTTGATGCTGTATTACACTACTACATTTCGACCAAAAATTCGACGGCCGTATTGTCGGATTTTCGACACTTCCCTGTCGCATGTACGACACTATGATTTTTTTTAAGCGTCAGTGGATTTTTGTTGGTTCTCCAACATCTTTTCAATCCATCGGTAAAGCGACACCTTAGTTTACCGTCGGTTAAATGTAAATTGTCGGTTATCCGACATCTAATTCATAATAAACTTTAATCGTAAGCGTCGGTTAAGCGACTGTGGATAAAACATAAGCGTCGGTTAAGCGACAGCATGGCCATCGAAGAAAGCGACGGTATTGAATTTTTTTTTTTAAAATCACCTACAGACCGTCGCGTAACCGATGGCTATAAAACGTAAGCGTCGGTTAAGTGACAGCATGGCCGTTGGTTAAGCGACGGTAGTGAATTTAAAAAAAAAAAAAACCTTCAGGCCGTCGCTTAACTGACAGCCATAACTGTTTAAAAAAAAAATACAAATGAGTTCTCTGTATTGCATTGATTAAATGAGAGATGGAATCCTTCTTATAAACACTTGCATACTAGTCGAGTCAATCCACTTAATAAATATGGGATAGACTGACATACACACTATAGTGAAGTAAGATATAAAGCATTAAACAACCTCAAATCAAATGAATTTATTAATGCCTATGTCAAACTTCTAATTGACATATTATTTTTCTGACATCTACTTTGAAAAAATTTATAGAAGGTGGGTTAGCTACAATAGTCCTCAAATAACATAAGGTCTCCTAGATTATATTAGGGTCTTAAGAACATTTCCTAATTCATCATTTCATATTAGTAGTAACAGATATCACAAGCAGTGGAGCTACAATTAGTAAGTTAAGACCTCATCAGTTTCAAACAAATGGGAGGGTTTCATGATGGCCATAATTTATCCCTCAATGTACCCATTGGGATGGATGAGACACCAAATAACCATCAAGTCTGAGTAGGATACATTTGCACTACATGCTAACATTATTTTTTCAAGACTGAAAATAAATCAACATTACTAATTCAGTAATCCTTTAGTATTTAACAAGAAACAGTATATGCCTTAGATTTCTTAATAAACTAGACAACAAAAGATGGAACAATACAACAGTCACAGCATACAGAAGATGTAATATCCAACAAGAAAAATCTATAAATGCATATCATTGCAATGCAATAGGCAAACACTACATAAATATGTCAAAATGCTAAATTTCCGACCATGTCACATATGGAAAGGCACATCATAATTGCATAGAACATTACTGTTTACAAATAGTTTTTGAATATTATCGTTCCTCCATGACAGTAATACCAGAAGAGGACAAATATAGGAACAACTATTGAATATCTAGCACCATACCTCTATCCCCAAGACTGGTAAGTGCTCTATGTTACCCCCCATATTGCATGGGTGTCCAATGGTAAACTTTATTACAAATTCAGTGAAGATGACAGGTTTATGAGTCCATGAATAGCCTGGGCTCCTTGATAGTATACTTCATGGGATGAATTAGATCATTCCAGGAAGCTTCATTGAGGGTTACAAAATTTCTGGGTGCTGTTAAGGGTTTTGATGATGAATGCACAGGTCATTTCCTCATGAGCACCCTAGTGTTTTGAGTTGGTTTTCCAGCTGCAAACGTCTTTGAAGACTGTTTTATTTTCCAAGATTACTGTACTTGCACAGACAGCAAAGTGCTCTTACCTTTCTGATCCATTTTCAATGACATGAAACTTATGATGAAGTTTTCCAACTCATTGTGAAATCATAACAGAGTTAGCACCTGGGTGTGTGGTTTGAACTTGGCGCTGATGTGGATTCTCAGAGTTTTGTTTCTATGTTTCCAGCAAAAGCATTTTAGAGGCCTATTTGTTGATCTAACAGAAAACCATGTCATGAAAATACCAGGGTAGGGTCCTCGTTGTTTTCTGGCTAGATCTGGAGAGAATGAACAGCACTGTGTTATTCTCACCTTAGGATGCTTTATGGTTAAAATTTGAGGATCAACTACACATGGAGAATGCTCAGATGTTACTTTCAATATGCAGATCGCCCCATTACATGAGGTGATCAAGATAGAAATCAATACCTAATGAAATCACTTCAGCAGGATTTTCCAGAACTTGTTTTGGAAAGACTGTTTGCTTGCAGTAGCATCAAGGGTATTTTTCAAGACCTGGAGATTAATTTCTGACCACAGTTTTGCCTAAAACACCCAGCCTATCAGACCTGTGCATACGTTCACCTTCAAGTGGCAGTAAATTTCCATGATCTGGGCATAAAGACAGCACTAAGAAGCCTTGTCTCCAAATCTGGGCATATTCTGAGCATATCATGTAGTGATTTCCTATGGTGGCAACTCTAAAAGACAGTTTTATGTGTGCCAATCAGTTGGATGAATGACTCCTGTACCATCTCTTCATGATCGAACTGAGGATGCAGCATTGGTATGGTGACTATGATGGGTTCGTCCTGTTGAGCAAGTCAGGGAGATGTTAGAAAGAGACATCCCTATTTCATTTGGAAGTTCTTCTCATGGCTTTTCACTCTTCAAATGCATTTGAAAAAATCAAAATGGCAGAGAATATTTTTTCTACCCTCAGCAATGTAAGTTTTCCTCCAATGGAACTTAATAGCACACAATTGGTTTGCTGGTCTTTGCTAATTTCAAGACTGATGTTGATTCTTCGACACATGATTCTCCACTCTACAACCTTCCCATCCTGGTTGATGTTCAATATAAGAAATAAGTTAATACAGATTACACAAGGAGGAACTTTTCAGCTTCCCACAGGAACATGCTATTTAGAATCATGGGTATATCATGTGGTACAAAGTGTTATAAATGTGAATGAGGGAGTCACAGAAGAGCATGGAATGGCTGATCTCTTTCAAAGAATGTTTGACCCATATTCCGGTGATACACTTGTAATGTAATCTTCTAGATTTTTACTTCACTAAAAGAATGAAAGTTCAGAGAGGAAATCAAGGCACTTGTCTTGTCCTATCTTAGTGTTGCAATTTTCTCTGATAGATATAATATAGCATGGGCCCCTATACTTCAAACAAAGGGAATAAAAAACATGTTATGGTCTAAAAAGGATTGAGAAAGTGGGTATGTATAGTTGTTCTCTGAGTTGAGGCCCATTTCTATTGTGGGAAATTACATCCTCTAGAAGTTTTTACATATCCCATTAAAGGCCAATTAAGGGCAATATACAAATGCAAATAATTATGTGGTTTAGTTTTTTCATATTCAAATTTTTGTTTTGTATAGAAAAGCTAAATAACTAAGTTTCCAAGTTTATGTTAGAATCCGGTTCTTGGGCAACAATAGCTAGAAAATCACTTGTTGGGAAATAATAGCCTGAAAATCATCACGATCATGAAAATTAATGCGTGCATCGTGCCCACTTGATATTTTACCCTTATTTTTTGTCGATAGGATAATGTACTCATGAATATCCTATACAAGTTTAACAAAAGGAAGAGACACTCATTGGAGTTAAAGTTAAGTTTATAACCTCTACAAGCGTTACTGTTAGACAACTCCCCAACAGCATTAAACTTTGACTGTGATATTATGTTTAATACCTGAGTTTGTGATAGTCAGAGACTATTTGGGAATTTTTCCCCTCATAATCATGCACCTAATAGTATTAATCCAATCGTGACAGCAAATCATCTTTTTAATGTTTGTCCAAAACCAAAGAGAAATCATGGAATTTTCAGAATAAATTCATAAAGAAACAATGGAAAAATATTACTGAGACTGTTGGCAAAATCCTGACAAATATTGCAGCATCAATTATTTGGTTTTGTTAGACTTTAGATAGACAATTGACTAATAACACTTGCATATGTAAAAAATTGCAAGACTAAAAAATAAAGTGCAGCCAGACCCCAGCATTTGAACTGCTTACTGAAATTTGCATGCCCTTCGAGTCTAACTGCCACCATGAGCAGGTTTATCAATAAAAAGGTGAAATAACTGGGCATATCACACTGCAATTTGAAGCATGCAATTTATCAGAGACAAAAAATACTAATAGTCACTAACCTGGTGGTCCAATCAAAATAATTCCAGAACAAACAGTGACCAAATTTGACACATATTTGATATACTCTGGCCTCTTGAGAAACACATACATGGCATCCAATAGTGCAGTCTTTGTGTTATCCCTGTAACAGAAAACCAGGTTAAATTGGAAAAAAGAACATAAGAATAAGGGTTTGTACCAACAAAAATAAGAAACCCAAAGATATTTAAAAAGCAGATAGTGCACTATCCACTCTGATCTCTTCAAAATATTTTAAAAACAGGGCAAGAGATAAATGAGGCAAAGGAATAAGTAAAGAATTAATCAAAACATTTAAGTTACATAAGGATAATGTGCACAAACTCCTTTAACAACAAAATCGTTTACTCAACATCAAGCTAACACATTTTTGGCTTGCTTTTCAGATTATACAATTTGAAACATCAATGTACTCAATTAAAATCTTTCTACTCCTAATGAGCATCAAAATATTGAATTAAAGGTTGATATTAGTATCGTATTCAAATGAAAGGTCAATATAGTGGATAGTGATTTCCTTCATAGACAAAGCACTCTTTGATGAATCAGACATAATGAACTATTTGCTTGCTCTTCAGATTATTCAAGTTGAAATGTGAATGTACTCAATTAAAAGCTTTCTACTCCTGATGAGCATCAAAATATTGAACTAAACGTTGCTACTAGTATTATGTTCATATATCATGACGAGTATCCATACATCATGTTAAGGTCATAAGAGTTGCAAAAGATGAATTTTGGGCATCATTCTAAGGCAGTCTCCACAACAGCAGGCACAAACACCCCTATTTTCTAAATATGGGCTGAATTTGAAGGTTAAATTCCAATTCTAGGCATAAACAGCAACGATAAGAACCCTCGTTCTTAGTTATAACTTATAAGTTGTTTAGGGCAGTTCTGGGTGCATTGTATGCCCTAAAACAGCAGTACACAGATCTGATATTATCTTTTGAAGTAGAAATTGCGCCTAAAAGGGTGAAACAGTAGTAAAACAACCTAAACTTCCTAAACAGCAGAAATTGGAAGAAAGCATCGTAGCAAGCTCTCACCAATATTTAGGGACAAGAATTAGAATGTGACTCCAAACTAGATGGGAAGATCACTTGTATGAGCATACAAAATTGAAAAACCACCAGCTAATGAGGATGAGTTGAAAAAACTCAGTGCCATGAGAGAATAGTTGTTCAACATCAAGATTCAAATGAAGATGTTGAATAACATACAGGGAATAACATACAACATGACACTATTCACATACTTGGTCCAAAAAAAAGGAAAAAAAGCTCCCACTTTCCAGAAACCGATACCCATGACATACAGGAAGCATTTTCCATGAAATACTAGAACCACAATCTACCTCAACCCAACTCAAGATGATCCAAACAACTTCTTTGAAAGATAATAACAGTTACAAGCAAAAAACATTTTAGGGTCTAAAAACAACTTTGCTCCCTGTCCTTCTCACCTAAAACCACTCTTTTACCACCACAAGACTAACCTTGGGACCAAACAAAAATTTTCCATTGTTAAACATCAAATACTATTATGTGACTTCCTACCCATGTTTGAAAACATCAGCACTCTTTCACCCCATGGAAACAAGTCATCTATCAATCAATCAACCATAGATTGTTCAAGGACCGAGATTGGACAGGCTAGCAGTGCATGTTGCCTTTTGCTTATAAAATTCGAATTAAGAAATAAAGGCCAGTTAACTAACCCTTGATGCATCTCATAGGAGGTGATGATATTGCAGTTAACTAAAATTTGAATTAAGAAAGAACAAGGCCAGTTTTACAGAATGTAGATTCAATATGCATTGAGCTAGGAGATCCTGTTGGTTTTTAGAACTAGCAATTTTATCAGAGCCTATGTACAACGAATTCACTTGGCCACACAACCAAGAAACTGGTTCAGGTTTCAAGTTTCAGCATGGTACCTGTGACAAAGGGAAATGTTGAGGATACATTGTTTGGTATAGAAAACTATAAAACTGTAAATAAAAATAAATAATAACTAGTTCCTGGAAATACAACACTAGTCTTATTGCCAAGGTAACTCCAGAACTTACAGCTTACCACCAAACTGCTTAAGAATGAATGAAGCAATTTTCAGGCATTCTGTACATAAAGAAATGGTGCAAGAAGAGATGGTCAATCAAGAGAAGTTGCCTTTCATATTTTTGCTTGAGTCACGTACTATTCCAAACAGTTCACCTAATTTTGAGGGAGAATACTAATGCAGATCAAGATTCCTTTCTTGTTTTTGTGGAGTTGCATATCATGGCTATTTTTAATGACCAAGTTTCTATTGCTTGTCCTATCAAATGGAAATAACAACAAAAAGAAATTAGTGATCACTATATAGCTAACAAATGAAGTTAATTTATCACAATAAGTTACAGTTGAAGAATCGAGGGAAGTACCTAGAGTGTGTCTTAGCTATCTGATGCCGTATAGCAACTACAATAGCACAAAGGTTACCACAGACTTGCATAGACCCAAGAAGACCTTAGGATAACCCAGATGCATACTATTTTGTTTTCTCACATGTAATCTCATATAGTATATGTGTCCATGTAAATACTATTAACTTCAAGTTTTCAAATGCAATTGACTGCAGGCTTTAATTAGGCCATAAAAACTAATTTGACGAAAAGGTTATTTATTACATTACATGCATAGCTTAATTCTCTATGTTTTTCAAGCATTTAATATCAAGGTTTTGGAAACAAGCTTCATAGCTACGCTAAAGCTTGCAACTACAGACCAAAGTTCCAAGGGCATCAATATACAGTCCCTATGAAAAATGGCAAATGGATTTAGGTAATAATCATGATGAAAAACATTGAAATTCTAAAAGAGTTATATACATCTCTATACTGTTTAGAGATCAAGGTAGATATGTATACAGCTCTACACTAAAATCATGATTATTCTATATGATATAGACTCTAATTGAATCTTCATGCAGTGAGTAAAACAACTCCTGAAAGTGATTAAAAGCTACCCAAATTTGACAATAATATTTATCTACAGAATTCATCTTTCAATCAGATATCAATATGCTATTGGTAACCAAACAATAACCTTTTCTACCAACGAATAAAGGTTCATTTGCAATTTTGATTTATAGTCTACTGAATAAAAAGTATATTGCACTGACTCCACAAAGATAAAACATTAACCCAACTATTTCACTGAAAGTACTGGTAAATGCCTCGTAGTCAACCCTAAGCATCAATTTTACTTTTAGCTTTTGAATCAGCAGGATCCAGTTCCAATAATACATAAAAGTTTTAAAGTTGTGTGAGATAAGCATACGGAGCAGTTGGTGCTGTTGGGCATTGGCCAAATTTTTTTGGAGGGAGAGTGAGTTGATACCCTAAACTATCCATCAACAATGCTGCAAATAATTTTCTATACAACAGGCTACAAAATCCTCACTATCTCATGAATCATCAATGAAGTAAAATAAGTTTCAAGTTTTTTATTATAAAATCCCTAGATTAGGAAGCAACTCGAACCTAACCCAGTAATTTCCAAATTGTAGCGACAACAAGGATTTTCCAGAAGTTATTTTGTGCTTATTTGAATACTTTGGCTGTCAAAATATAAGAAAAGTAACAGCTGGAAGATTAAAGGTGGGAAAGATGCAACTGCAATGCAATAGCAGTGACCCTCACCTCACATAGAGAGTGAGAGGGCAATTCAGGGGAAGAAAAGTTCATATTTTAAACTATATTATGAACACAGTCTTTTCAGATTTTCCATACCAGTGTAAATCCATGCTAAATAAGATTTCTTCTACATAAAGAGCTTGTTTTTTTAATTCCTAATCAAAATTATTTAAGCAAACATAGATTACTCACCAATTTGAGGCATTCTGTTAGCCTCAGTGTGACCTATGCAAACCGTCCTCCGCCTCTACAAACCCTCCTCAACCCCTCCTCTGCCACCCTCTCCTCTACGAGCTCTGTCCCCTGTAGCCCTATCCTCTTCAGCCCTCACCTATTGTTCACGAGATGAAGAATGACCTATTGATCGCTATGTTGAGTTGTGTATTTTTTTCCCTTGTCCATGGTGTTGCTATGTTTCAGCCAAATAAATGTTTTTTAATGCAACCCTATCAAACCTAATAGATAACAACGAGGGTTGAGCCGAAGATAGTAATGGGGCTTCTCTTCCTTCCACAAATCGACTTGGTGAACCCATATAAAGGTATACATTGTTGTTGTCTCAGTATACAAGAAAAAAGCAGATGGATTGGTCGCCCAAGCATGCAAAGATAACACAGATGGTTGTGGTTCTAGGTAGATTCCCACAGATTATTGATAGAGAATACATATGGGTATGGAGACAGGGTTGCATGAATGATAGGAGAAACCATCGACTTGCCTCTTTTCCACAACAAAAATCCCAAATCGATTTTCTATTTTTGGTTTAAAACATAAACTCATGCCGTAATCAATTTCCACCATATATTTGGATCCAAGGGATGACAACACTTGGTGGGTAGAGTGCTATAGTTACCACTCCCATACCAAAAAATATAATTGCAATTGTTATGTATTGGGAAGCCCGCTCCAATCCTACCCATACTATTTTCACCATGTTTGTTTTATGAATGGAGTAAACAAAACCAAGTTTTAACCATTCTCTTATAGGTTGTGAACTTTGTGTATCATATGTGCAATAATATGCATAAATCTTATCAAAGGTGGGAAGCTTCTCACCAGCAAAGACACCCTACACAAAATCTTCCCATGGCGCTAACAAGCATCGGATATGTGACGGATATTTCCAAAGGTGTCGTCTCTTAAGCGACGCTTACTAACGCGTCATCTCTTAACCGACGGTTATGAGAATAGTCGTCGCTTAACCGATGCTTGTGGCCACATTTACAAAAAAAAAATGTATTCTTGTGATTTTTGGTAAGTTTAAAAATAGAAATCCACATGCCGTCAGATTTTGGATCGAAATGTAGTAGTGTTATGATTTTGAATAAACCATGGTGAAATAAACTTCTATCAGGGTTATCGAAACTTTGAACTGAATGCGACATTTTTTTCAAACTTTGCCACAGATAAAATGGTAGATTAAGCTTACAGCCTTTTAATGCTAACAAAAGTTGTAGGTGGTAATAGTGTAGGTGAGGAAAACGTCCATCGCAAGACACATACCTAACCCAAATATCATAGAAGGCTCGCCATTCTGGCTTCAGGAACTTGACTGAAACCCCTATCTTCAGTTTTGCATTATCTGGTAATGGCAGCAGCAAGGATAGACACTTCTTTTTATTAACCTTACCACCTTTGAACCAGCGCTCTCCAATTTGTGGGAGCTTTGTAGCCTCTGCGATTTTATCTTCATTAATGATGAACTTAAAACCCCCGATCTGTGCAAAGTTTTATTTTAAATTCAAAGAAAATAGTTTGGTCACCTTTGCGTTATGGCCGTCAAAACACCTAAAGAACTGCCCCCATCCAACCTTTTCAAATAGCAGGGCAACCTTCTCATCTACTTCTATAAGCTCTGAACCTGAAATTTCAAAACGACTCAACGGAGCCATAGCTTCCTCAACACTATCCTGGTTTCGAAATGGAATGAATGGAGTTGTGAAGAGGGAGGGGATAGGTATCCAAGTGCATGACATGATGCGAAATATCAAAACTTCACATGCTTCAAATCTGACAGATATGAGGGCTCTAAATTTGGCCATTTTAGCCGAACTTAGCGATGATGAATGCTATAGCCAACGTTCTGTTATGATACATGCATGTTTAGCCACGATTAACAGTAAAACTTAACCAATTCGACATATCATGGATCGTTTGATTGATGGATCATAAATCAAGACATTGATTACACACAATGGTCATGATGAACTCATACATCGTTACGAAATGGAATGGTTACCAACATTAAATCTTGCTGATACGATTCATCAATACATTCATAGTTGTCAGTTAATCATGAGGTGTTAGCCAAATCTCCATGCCAACGCAATGATCTAAATAACAGGTGTTATTTATTTGACATATGAGTCATTTATCGTTGTAAACTCTGTCAGTTGATGGTCTCCTTTAGATTGTTCGTGAAAGGTGGTAGGGTTTATTGACATGGCGATATAGTATCAAAACCATATACCCTAATGTTTTGCATTATAACTAACTAATAATCGAAATTAATATTTATGTCATGTATATACATAAAGTCTCATTTTGAAATATAGATTTATGATTTTACAAAATCCCATCTATTAATATTCCAAATTGAATTCGATAGGATACTAAGACATAAAACCATGTCATATGAAGATTTCAAAATGATACTCATTTATTTGCTTTTCACTAACTATATATACAATTCCACAAAATAATGATATGATATTAAGTTACAAATGGAATATGAACCTTTGGGTTTAATAAGATTTTAATTTAATAATTAACCTTTAGTTCTAGGTTTTTTAGAACTTATAATATCTTATCAATAACCAACTTCAAAATGTGTGTTCGTTGAACCTCAATTAGCATACTATCTCTTTAAATTTATTAAATAATATATATATATATAATCAAAATAGATTAATTAATGATGAATTGATTATATAAAAATTCATGGAACTGACAGCTATTAATTATCAAGTTTATGAAAAATGATTTCATCAGCTTCTAATATGTTACTAGACTTTTCTAAAATTGAGAGTGCCTTCAGAATGGAACATTCTGAAGGCATATTTTATAATTTTTAAATAGGTAAATCATAAAAGAGAGCTGATCTCCCTTCATCTTAATGACAAATGAAGGGATTGTTGCTGGATCCGTTGCTAGTAGTACATATACAAACGTAATGACCATAAGCAGATGATAATAGAACATGAGATTAAGAACTGGTGGGAGTGTAAGATAGAAAATTATTTGCAAAACTACGCAAGGAGAAATAGATTAACCATTGCTCAGGAAAAGGAGAAATTCTTCACTGAAACACATGAGAAGTTTGTAGAATTGGTACCTCAGCTTTTGAAAAAACTTCTGGATGAAAAAGTCGGAAGAAACTAACGACCAAGAGCTACTGGAGAAACTGATTTGAGGGGGACAAAAAAACTCATCGGAGTGGTTTGAAAAGATCATAGATGAATTATGTGAGGAACAAGCCATAGAAGAAAGAAATTCGGTTGAAAGCGTTCAACAAAGGTTTTATGTAGACCTTACCGAGCAGTTCCTTTGCTCCTTATCCACCCTTTTGTTCAAATTCCTAATAGAAAAGGGAGAGGGCCATATCACAGAACCTCATCTGTCACTACACTAACCCACCAAATTTTTACTGGGCGAAGAAACAGAAAAAGTGGGAAAAATTCATTGCCGTAAGGGAGTGGGATACTTCCTAAGCAAATAAACAGAACTATCTGAGCTTTCTAAAGCATCGAGTAGGCTATGGGGGGTAGTTGGGCATATGTCGGGGTAACGTGAAAATGATTCTAATCGATTGAAGAAAATTCCATCACCAGCAATGAAAAGTCAACCTAAAAAGGAAATCAAATGAACAGTGACACAGAAAGGTATGATATATTTACAGAAAGTAGAAAGAGAGAAGAGGCTGAAAAGAAGGGAAGAGAGAAGAGAATGGGCTATAGCACTGCAAAGAGGGATGACTACTAGGGTGATATACAGAGAAAGAAATCCAACAGAGTTAGGTCATGACTGACAGGAAGAAGGAGTGGATGAAGAAGCATCACCCATGAAAGAAGACTTGTGGATAGAGCAAAAAGAAGCTCTCCAAATAGAAATTCCCTAGGAGATAAGACCTATGTCTCCAACGAATCTGAGTACTAGGATACAAGCCATTGTCAAAGAAGACCTAAGACTAAGAGCTGGTGAGTTTGGTATATGGAACCAACTAGATGGCGAGGTAAACGATGATAATCATCTGGTGATCTGTCGACCGGAGGAAGGAAATTGGGTAACACTTCAAGTGTACCCTTCCAACCAAACTATCTAGTTCCATTGGATTTACTCGACACATAAAGGAGCACCCCCCTGCCAAACACAGCTTTGTAAAATACAGAACAGTCAGACCTACAGAAAAATCAGTGCAGTTGGACAACGATAGGATAAGTCATCCCAAACTGATTGCTTGTCAGAGAAGAAATGACAAACAAAATGACTGACGAGAATGAAAGTTCTGTCGACAACAACTCTGCACAGTAAGATAAACAAAACATCCCACTACACCCACCACTTCGCCCACCACCGACACCTCTTGGAGGAGACATCGACAACGATGCCGACATGGGTCACATATCAACACATATCCCTCTATATGAGGGTGACGAAGATCCTAGAGGTCATTGGTTCGTTTTTGAGTCAATATGGGAGGCAAATCAAGTTACGATCGAAGAACGACATATGGCACAGTTCGTCAGTTCCTTGAGGAAAAGAGCACTAACATGTTACATGAACTATATTGAGAGAACTTCCCAAGAATCTAAAGTAGACATTAAAGAACAATTCTTGTCTTTCATTAAAACTCCAGACGCAAAACATATGGCAACCAAAAATCTGAAAACAACATCTTAGAAGCCAGCAGAGTCTGTCTGGGAATATGACAAATGATGGAAGGACCTCCTCATCTAACTAGACTATGTAATTGACAAAAACCTATTAATTCAGTGGTTTCTTGCAGGTCTATCACAGAATATTCGACGACACATAAGCTTGGAGACGTTTAAAACATATGAAGACGCACTTACCAAAGCTCTGCAAGTATATATGGACGAAGATTTCCCAACATATCCTATTGATACTAGACTGGAAGAAAAACTAGAAATCATGCAGAAATCATTGAAAGAGCTGAACCTCAAGAATCAGGATGTTTGGTGCACAAAATTCTCCATGGCCGGACACACTAAAGATAACTATCAGCAAGACATAAGTCAACAGGACGTTCAGTTTGTTCAAACAAAATGCTTCTGTGACATTTGCCAAGAACATGGAGAACATACAATGAAATATTTCCCATATAACATGAAAAATGGAAATGCATCTTGGTGTGCAATCTGTGAGGTAAAAAGTCACGCAATGACTGACTGCCACCTAAATTTAAAGAACCAACAAAACTACCAAGCAGTCTACTAGACGAACATAGTCGCATAGAATAATGATAACACCCAGTGAAGCAATGATCAAAATGAGCCAAATAATCAAATATATGAAGGTCGTCAATATGAGCATCGGTTTGACCACCATCGTGGAGGATATGGAGGTCGAGGATGATTTTCTGGAAATCACGACAATCCGCCACGACGGCCCATCCAGTGCTTTACATGCTACAAAGAAGGCCATCGATATGCAAACTATCCATACAAGGATAGAACCGATTTAAAGTTTTGTACTAGTTGTGGTGTAGGTGATCACTCAATACAGGATTGTCCCACCATGCTCGACAAAATCAATAAAAAGAAAAATGTTAATGTCTTATTGTGTGTTCAAAAACATGATGTAATCAATACAAAGAACCTGCACATAGTAACCTGACAAGGGACAAAAATTGGGAATGATAATCCAGGTATAAGTAAAATCAAAGAAAAGAATGATTATCCTAACTTGGCTAAAAAAAAACAATTATATAACAACGCAATGAATATATTTAAAGAATTTTCTAGACAGGAAGAAGCTGATGACACTCAACAAAACACAGTTAAAGAATTAATACGATTAGTACAGGATGATAAAGCGATATCTCAATTCATTGACTTATTATATAATATGAAGCATAATAATAATATAGAAAAACAAACCAAAAACATATGCAGTATAAACCAAAAAGACAAGAGTGATGCCAACCCACTTGTCGACCTAGAAATCGAAGGATACCATGTTTGAAAAGTTGTACTCGACTTCGGTTCACAAGTATATATTATGACTCGTGACACTTGGGACTAGTTGGGTAGACCTTGACTATATGAGTTATACATATACCTCAAGTTAGACAACCAAGGTCCGATCGAACCCATTGGAGTTTGGAGAAATGTCGATACGACAATAAAAGGAATATCGACCAAAGTCGACCTTGAAATTATTGACCCTAAGGAAGGATCCAGTTCCTTCCTAACTTTCGTAGGTCGACCCTGGGGAAGAAAAATGAAAGCATCAATATCCCTAGACAAACAAAGGATAAAACTAAAAGGGAATGGAAAGAAATTCATGGTACCTATCCATCCTTCCCAAGGGGAATCTTGGATAGAACCTATTGATGAAGAAGTTGACATCAGAAAACTATATCAAATAGAAAATAACAAATACTACACAGAACCCAATATCTATGGTGAACTTCACTTAGGAAATCAAGATTTAGTAGGATATAATTCATACGTAGAGTTATATGATTGGGAAGTGGAAAACTATGAGACCCAAGAAAGAGATTGTTGGACCATTCAGGTGGTATAGAAGAAACCAGTCCAACAATGTTTTCCAGTCTCCATCATCCCAAAAATATTTGAAAAGAAAAGTAGAGAATATCCTACCTTAAACCCAACAAATATAAGTATCAGACAGATCCCAAGGTATAAAGAAAGAGAATCCCCAATTATGCATATAGAACAAGTATTTAAAAACATAGGTGAACATGGCCAAATAGAAAGCTTAGTAGAAACCTTTACAGGACAAGCTGCTCGATGGTGGGATACCCATCAATCAAGATTGCAGAAATGGACAACAACTTTGACTTACTTTGTAGAAAGATTCGGAGGAAAGAAGATAACCAAATAGGCACAAATACCTGTGTTCATCCAAGGGCAAGACCCAGAGGAGCACATAAGAACATGCGAAAGAGAATGGATAATACTTGGGTATAAAGACGAATGTACATGGCCACACCTGTTTCCCTCTACGCTAGCCGACTTACCAAACAAATGGTATAAAATGGAAGAAGCACAGGGTGAAACATTTTAATGGCATGAACTTAGTGAGAACTTCACTAAAGACTTCAGTTTTATACCACAGAATGAAAAATTAGTCGAAACTACAAAAAAAAAATCATTTATAGAACCGACCGGGAACAACACTCTGATACAAAACTATGATCAACCGAAAATACCATTTAATAACATACAAACCAAGATAATATCATAGTCGATAAGACTGCAAATGGAAAACGAAAATCTGGAAGGAAATAGCTTTCGATGGAAATCATATCACTCAGAAACAACAAAACCAATTCACACAATATTTAACGTCGACACAGTAAACAAAGAAGATACCGACCAAATGACCGCAACAGACTTTCCTGCTACATTCTCACAATTCAAAGAAGGGATTCGACCGATCAATGAAGCTAAAGCACCAGAATGGTTAGATGGAAAAGTTAAAACTAAAGAGTTTGACATATCAAATGATGATCGACCAAAAATGGCAAAAATTGGTGATTACTGGAGCGAAGAACAAACGACCGAAATAGTAATCCTACTGAAAGAATTCCAAGATGTCTTCTCTAGAGACTACAAATATCTCAAAGGAATAGTCCATGAAATGGGCGAGATGAATATTGACATAAAACCTGATGCCCGACCTGTAAATAAGAGTTCGTACAAATTAGCGGATAAATACAAAGAGATAGTTAAGAAAGAGATCGACAATATGCTTGCAGCAGGAATTATGTACCCTATTTACTAGTCAGAATGGGAAATCCCAATGGTCGTGCAACCAAAGAAACATGACCCAATGAAACTAAGGATCTGTATCGACTTCAAAGAACTAAACAAAGTCACCCTAACAGACCCATTCCCAACACCATACACAAATGAAATCCTAAATGAAGTTGCAGGACATGAATGCTACTCATTTACAAACAGATTCTCAGGGTACAAACAAGTACCAATAGCCAAAGAAGACCAGAAAAAGATGACATTCGTATGTGAATTCAGCTCATTCACCTAAAAAGTTATGCCTTTTGGTCTCAAAAACGCACCTGCAGTATTTTCAAGAATTGTTGTCAAAACATTTCAAGAATATATCCACAAAACAATGGCAGTATATTTCGATGATTGGACGATATACTCTATGTTGAAAGATCACTGCAAATGGCTAAGGCTCATGTTGGAACGATGCCGAGAAATCCAGTTATCTCTGAACATAAGGAAATGCATATTCCTAACTCCTATAGGGATACTATTAGGGCACATTGTATGCAAAGAAGGAATCAAGGTCGACTTGCAAAGATAAAGATTATCCTCGACTTGAAACCACCAGTGAACGCAAAAGAAGTCAGGGTACTACTCGGAAACACGGGATATTACAGGAAATTCATTAGATACTACTAAGATATGACCTATCCATTGGAAGAAATATTAAGAGAAGATCAGGAGTTCAATTGGACAGATGAATGTAACATATCATTTGACACATTAAAAAGGAAACTAGCAGAGGCACCTCTCCTCAGGTTCCTGAATTGGTCGATCAAATTTTATGTACATATCGGTGCATCAAGCCTAGCAATAGGCACAATCTTAACACAACCAGGGGACAATGGAATAGATTACCCTATAGTTTATAGTAGTATAAAAATAAACAAGGCAGAAAGAAACTATTCGACAACAGAGAGGGAAGCATTAGGAATGGTCTTTGCACTACGTAAGTACCGACACCACCTACTAGCTAAACCTTTCATATTCTATACTGACCACCAAGCATTGAAATACCTTGTACACAAACCTTTGCACCATGGGATGATTTTTCGATGGCTATTATCATTCCAAGAATTTGAATTCGAAGTCGTTGTTAGACCAGAAAAATTAAATGTTGGACCCGACCACTTGTTAA
This sequence comes from Pseudotsuga menziesii, assembly GCA_001517045.1. NCBI lineage: Eukaryota > Viridiplantae > Streptophyta > Pinopsida > Pinales > Pinaceae > Pseudotsuga > Pseudotsuga menziesii. The sequence goes on along the minus strand of LPNX011092213.1, from coordinate 220,481 downwards.
GAATCGACACGGGAGAGGAGATGATAGGAGTTGAAGATGACCTATCGGATGCACACTTATTTAGAATAGAAGCTGTCTCGGTAGAATTAGAGGAAATAACTCAATTCCTATAAAATGGTCAAGCACCAGAGGGAATGAGCATGAAAAAGAAACAAACCTTAGCTATGAAGCCTGCACCATACAACCTCATAAACGGATTTTTATATAAAATGGGCTTAGACAACATCCTCAGGCGATATATATTAGAAAATGAAAGGGATAATATCATGTACGAATCACACTATGGACCGGCGGGATGACATTTTCAAGCATATAAAACTGCTAAGAAAATCCAACAATTAGGGCTATGGTGGCCGACATTATACAAGGATTGCAAAAAGTTTTTTAGTTAGTGTGACCTATGCCAACGACTGGGTCGACCTCTTCCTAGTACAAAAATGCCCTTGATATCAGTAAACCTAAGTTAGACATTCGAAATTTGGGCCATTGACTTCATAGGACCATTCCCAATACCAGTAAAATATCCAAGTGGGAGGAAGCAGAACCTATCGACACATGTTCCAGTGAGATAGCTGATAAATTTATCTATGAAAACATAATTACTAGATTTGGATGCCCACTAACCTTAATCAGTGACCAAGGATCACACTTGATTAACAAAACCATCAAAGCACTGACATACCAGTTCAAAATTGACCACCAACATAGTACAGCTTATCACCCTCAGTCGAATGGAGCAATAGAGGCATTCAACAAAAAATTAACAAGGGGTTTAACAAAAATATGCAACACCAACAAGGACAATTGGGATGAAAAACTTCTTGCAGTATTATGGGCTTACAGAACAACATACAAACGTTCGACCGACCAAACACCGTTTCGACTAGTCTATGGCCAAGAAGCAGTCGTTCCACTACATTTTCGACAACAAACACCTATCATAGTAGATATTTTACATGTTGATGTCAAAGAAGGCAGGAAGGACCGACTGATGCAACTAAGCAAGCTAGAAGAACATAGACTGCTTGCTTTAAAACAACAAGAAATTCAAAAACAACAGTAGAAGGCTTGGCATGATCGCAACATCAAAAACAAAAATCTAATGGTAGGGGACCTCGCCTTACTGTACAACAGTCGAGTAAAAGGAAAACCCAAAAATTTACACACAGAATGGATGGGACCTTACGTTGTCGAAGAAATTTATGCCAATAGATTAGTCCGACTAAGGATGTTACAAGGCATAATATTTTGGAAACTTGTTAATGGTGCTCGACTAAAATGGTACAAAAATTAAGCAAGTTCAATCTAAATATATATATATAACGACCATAACTGTCAGAAAAAAACCTATAAAAATATAAAAATATAAAAAACAACAAACAGATCCAACACCTGTAAACCAAAATGACAGGAGACTTCAGAAGATTTACTAAACTGCACTTTGACAACCGACACTAACCTCATTGACATACCACCATCAACTGCCTACATGATCGACATCAACTGATGACTCCGAAGGTCAAATCACGCCTTCATGACTATGGTTAGAAGGAGCGCCAAAATCAAATCGCATTTAATGCAAACTCGATAGACCGTGCTGGACCATCTCTTCCACCATTAATACATCCATTGACAGAATCGTCACCCTCTCCACCTATAAATACCATGCCAGAAATAGATCATTTACCGTATTTCGAAGAGATAAAGCAACCAAGTATTCATAAATTTGAGAGCAGAGACCCTGTAAGAAAAGCTGACCAAGAGACCAACAAAATGGCCCCAAAGAAAACCAGAGCCGTAGCTGAAAAAACAAAAGAACTACAATTCGCCGAAACCCCACTCATGATAAGATTAAGAAACATAAAAAATGCCAAGGTACAGGAAACTTTATGGGAAAAAACTTGGGCAGAAATCAAAGAATGGGCCTATGTGGACAAGAAAATGACACAAGAAGTGGAGAAGATAAGACACAATACCATTATGAGTTACATGAACACACCGTTCATGGCGTGTTTTGGAGGAACAAAAGAAACAATAGTGAAATTTATCATCACTTGGTATCACAATGAAAAATTTTAATCCGATAGATGAGTAGAAATTTTTGGTGAAGTTATATATAAACTTATTGGTCTCTCAAATTAGGGTGAACATATCCCTATTGGTATAAAAGAAGGACTGGTAGAATGACTAACTGGAATACCAATAGGGAAGAACTCGAAAGGGCTAATGACTAGTCAAATACAAGCCCGGACGCCGCAAATTGTGGCCAAAATAATAGCAACAGGACTCACTCCTACAGGTCGAGTGAGTGATCTGAAGCTAGACATGCTGGAAGCAGTCGACATAATAGCACGCACAGGAAAAATTTATTGTTGGGATCAGTATGTTGCCGACATGCTAAAGACTATATGTTAGAAATGTCAGGATTCGGTCGGGATTATAAGGTTCCCATCACTAATAATATGGATAGCAATGTACCACTTGTGTTAAGCTGGAGACAAGTAGTTCCAAGAACCACACAAGTACCACATGTGGAGGTTCAAACCATTTTCACAGAATGGAATGCTGAAAGAATTGGAAAATGGCAAAGTAATGCTAGAAAACTGGTTCCAAAAACTAAAACTCCAAACAACTAGATGGAGGGTGCCTTAGAACATCCAAAGAAGTATATAAAAAAAAACACATATTCAACTCGAGCTCGACCACATGGCAGTCTATTACATGTAAGGGGCAAAGGCAGTAGAAAAATCTCTTGACTCTTACCCAGCAGCCGAAGAGATTTTTCGAGAGCTAGCTCAACAATCCAATACAAAGCTATCAATACCAGCAAAAGCCAAAGAAATAAATCAACCAATCGAAGAACCATTGACTGACCAAGAAAAAGAGGACTACGAACTCTACTTACATATCAATACCTTCATGTCGAAAGATATACCGGCAGAGGACACCGGCAAACTTCAACTGACATTTGTCCCTTAACCTATCAAAATGGGAAGCACATCGACTGAACATCAGGTAGCTAGACCAGTAGAAAAAAGTATTGTTCTAGCTCACTGACAGGAAGAAGGAGAAGAGTAGATAGTAGAATATATCGAATCAGATAATCCATAATATGCTATGACAAAGGAAAACTTAAGGAAAATAGAAAAGGAAATAGCAGCCTCAAGGAAAGAGAATGTAATTCAGGAAAAATGGAAGGGGAAGCGTAAGATTATCCTATCTAAGTCATAATATGAAGAAGAATTGTTGGCTACTACTTTTGACATCATAGAATATGCAACAACAACAAAAATTCCAGTCGAAACACAATTCAAGCAGTTTGTCGACGTAGGAGCAAAGCAAGGTAGACCAAAAAAGGTAAAAACTACAACCACTTCAGTCCATGAGAACATTATTGATCTAGTTTCTACACCTCCACCCCCATCCCCAACCCAGATCACACAAGAAGATACCCCATAGATACCCACCATAATCCCGGTCAACATCTGTAAGAATGCTATGCCAGAGACACTGAAAGAACGATTCGCACATGATGGTGATTTCCAGGCATTCATTGAAAATTTACCTGAACTACTCACCTTTGTTCAGAAAATTACCACCAAATTCCCACTAATTGAATCTAGTTCACCACACTAGACCCTCTCTCATCAAATTGGCCAAATACCCCAGAAACCAAGATCTATGGGAACTATCAAGTCCACATTCTTAAGGAACCCCGAATAGACATATCAAATTGTCGCAACCTGCACTTCATCATTTACCCCATCAAATATCTCAAATCCCATACCAGCCAATGAACCAATAAGAGACACGGAAGAAGATAACCAAGAAGATATCAGCCAGGTGATCGACAACCTATTCTCTTATGATCCATCCAATTCACCACTAGAAGTCGAAGACCCACTGTCGACTGACAATATCCCCACTACACCAATTACACTAGACCACTCACCATCTCCACCACCACTTCCCAATCCAAAACCTTTTCCAAACCATGAACCACCTGTTTCAAATCCCCCAGATACACACCGAGCTACAAGTTCCACCCAAGAAACTCAACCAAAAATTCCACTCACCAATGAATATTAGCAGCCAAAAAACCAACCACAAGGAAATCTACCACTTGCAGAATCACAGGCACAACAGCAGACAAACTAGCACAAACACAAAATAAAAAGAAAAGACAAAAAGAAGAAAGAACACCACAAATAATTAAGATTGACAGTGATCCACATCAGCCAACTTGGATCAACTAGTGCGGTCGACACAAACAAACTCAGAGATGGAGAGTTGGGTCAACTCCTAGAAACTCTCACCACAGAAGCAGTAGTAAGAAACCAGACTAAATGAGAGCAGATCGACAACACTAAGAAAGAGGAAATCAAGTTTCTGACAAAATACAGGAATTTGATTCAAACAGTAATACCGAGACCTCTCAAGGTTGACACCGACAAGCCACTCAAAAAAGCATATCAGCTATTTGAAAGTATGGTGTCGATTCTACAATCACATCTACAAAATACAAAGGAAGATCAAATAAAGGAAACATCCAGACCACTCATGAAGAAGTATACAACATTCTCAGAAGCTCCATACCACTTAGAAGAATCCAGACCACTTAGAAGAATCTATCATCACAGATGAAGTACTTCATGATTGACCTACCTATTATGGACAAGTATTTCAGTAGACTCATAAGAATCGTGAGCAGATTCAAGTGTTATAAAAGAGACGAGGAATTGAAGAAACAATGAGAAATACAATACAAGAACAAATATGAAAACATCCAAACTGCAAAAACTCGAGAGACAAGCACACCAGTGGCTACAGCAAGCACTATCGAGCCTCGACAAACTGGATACAATTTTCCCACATATGAAAAGACTACTAGATGTAGCAGAGGAAAAATATCAATTAATGGGACCCAACATGGAAAGCGTTGTAGACCTCTCCATCCAAGAAAATATGTCAGCTCTGTCAAGCATCACAACATTGCCTATCGACATCTAGAAAGTACTACATATTTGGAAGAATTTCAATATCAATTGGCTATTACGGTAGAAGCAATTGTGGAAATATGTGTGTAGAAACGGCCAACCATTCAACTACACAGTCCATGAAGACAAACAATACCAGAAGCAACTACCTCAGACAATACATTATTGAAATACCTCCCATGTTTATTCGGGACAAAGAAAGATTTTGTTCCTAGGGGAGATGTTGGAGGAGCTAGTTGGTGAGCCAACTAGTCGAATAGCCAACTAATTGGAGATTAGGTTGGCTGCATGAGGTCGTGTCAATTGAATGAACTGACAAGTAGTTATATGTAACTGTTTGTAAATCATATAAATTAGGCTATTGAGCCAGATGAGAACTTGGTTCATTTCTATGTATGTATGGACCCTCATGTTATAATATAATATGTTATTTCCTTATCTATGTTATTGTCTCTTGTGTTTGTTACGTCTATATGATTCGATGAGTATTATTGGAAACCTTCCGTGATCTGTGAGATTACAGCAAGGCTTTAGTCATATAATCAATAGTTGGGGACTTTCCTCGGTCATCAACCTACAAAAAAGGTAGACAACATTATCATCATGAACGAAAACATAATAACAAAAAAATACATAACAAAATAAACATTATGCTACACGATATACATGTGTACGATTTTAAAGTATTTGAAATGGAGAATTACATTCATGTTTACTTGTTGCCCCAATGCTGCAGTCAGCTGATCAATAGCCAGTTGGATTGCCTATGTTTCCGCCTTTCACACACCCTGGGGGATGTGGAAGAAATCTTCAAGCCACTCAGTGTTTCCTTGGGGGAAAGTCTCGAGTCAATGTTGTCACCTTGTTCTTGACTCCTCCATTTAGGCTCAACTCCTAACGAAGGCAAGGGGGTAGACCCTATTAAGTTACTAAGGCTAATTACTTTAACATGATGGTATTAAATTGAATAAGTTGCTTAGGAGTTTGAAATTAACAATTGAGAACCACATATAACAAGATGAAAAATAAAAACAAGCAAGCACAATGCTAACACACAATATATATATAGAAACAAGTAAGCAAATAACCAATGTCTTAAAATGGAATCGCAAACTGATTAAATGTGCTTGCATGTGCTTGAAGTGAATGTTTTGCAATTGTATCTTGGTACGTTTTAAGTTAATATGAAAAATGAGTGGATTAAATTAGGCGAGGGGGGACTCCAGATATACCCGAGGGGTACTTGGAGTATGTCCAAAAATAAAACCTTCATGGATACCCTTAAGGTGTTTATGGGATGGATGGAGTCTCAGAGACTTTGTTCATAATACAACCATTAGGGTGTAACAGAGATTGGTGCCTAGAGGTCACTTTCCAGTTGTTCCCACTCCTTTTGGTATTTTTCCACCGCTTACGGTTTGTTCGAGGTGTTAGATTTTCTCTTGATGGTGGTTAATTGGGGAAAGTGAAACCTAATTAATCTATTTAGTCATATTTCTTTTGATGCAGCTTGACTGATCAGACGAACCACATCCAAAAGGCAGAGCATACACACCGCAGTCTTTGTAATTTTTAGTAAATTTTAATTGATGTGTCTTTATTAGAAAGAAAACCCTCCAAGAACCTCTTTCGGTCCAAGTGGAACTCAATCGGAGAATCAATGATGGGGTTGATTTTAATTGATTGCTTGCAAAAATGAATAGTGAATAATGAAGCAGCAAAAATAAAACAAACCACAGGTTCTCTAATTAAATCTACCACGATCCTCTTTCACCTTTCGGTTCAATCGAGATTCGTGGGGTAAGTATTAAAGTTAATTTTAATTTATAATATGGAATATATGATGAAAGTAATCAAAGTACACTATTTTTCATAAATAAAACTAATCTAGAGCAAAAAATAGGAAAAATGCAAAAAAGAAAAAAAGGACGCAAATCCCCCAAGGGGGGATGGGGAATGGGCTCGAAAGAGATTATTCAAACTTATTTTTTATTACCAGCAGTTACAATATCAGAAAACTGATATTATTCCTCTTGTTTCTTATATAGAACGAACCCAAGAGCTTGCAAAGTGCAAAAATTAAAGATTTTGGAAAATGGGGAGAACCTTGGGGGGTTCCGGATGGCCCAAGAGTAACCTTTCAAAAAACACCTGCTCCTCTTTTCTGTTATACCTTCTAAAAACTAGCAATCTTATAAATATTTCCAAAATCACTTTGAAAGTACCTTTGGTTCAACACATGTTTAACCGAAAACAACTAAGTTAAAACTAGTTTTAAAAAAAGGTGAAAAAAGGAACCAAGGAAAGAAAGCTTTCCTTTGGATGTTGGATTGCATTTTGGGAAGGCAATATGATGTGCAATGATTTCTATATTTATATTTTAAATTACAAAATAGAAATATAATGCATGCAAGATACAAATTTTCTTTAAAATTCCACACAAAAAAGATGATTTCCCTAAAGCTAGATCTAGAATGCTTATGAAACCTTTTTTAAGAACAAGATCTAGATTATGAGACTTAAGAAGATAGATATATGTTAAATTTCACTCTAATATGATATATCTAAAAAAATCAAATCTATGATCCAAGTAACCAAGTAGATTTTAAATTTTGAGAGGAGAAAGAAAAGAAGGCAAGCTTGTAGTCATGAAGATCAACCGTGGAGCTTTCTGGTGGAATGTCGAGGGACTATGCCTTTGAGAAAGTTTGGAGAAAGTGAGGAAGCAAACTAGATCAACACCCTCTCCAAGCTAGGAACCTGGAAATAATCCAAGGGCTTTCCAAGATGCTTGTGAGATCTGGTTAATACATAAACATAGATATTAGAATAGCATGCATATAATCTTATAAAGCATGTTAAATCTAGATCTCTAAACATGCATAAAATAAAAAGAGATAGCCAATAAAATTATTAACAAATTCCTTTCCTATCAAGATAATAATAAAATTATTATCAATCTTTTAGCACTGGATCAACAATATCAAAATAAGCAAGTTATGAACACAGATACAGGTTACCTCAGTGAAACATGGCAATGCTCATCCACACATAATAACATGACACCATCTTGCCTCCAAAGCTTCTCTTTATTTCAATGAAAAATATAACAACATTGCAACAGTAACAACTCTTCAATCCAACTCTAACTAGCTTGAAAAGGAGGAAACTGTGCTTTATTTATAGCAAAAACTGAAACCCTAGCCTAGAGGGGGTACAATTCCCAAGGAGAGAGGGACTGTGGTTGCATGAGGAGTCAATATGAGTTTGATCTAAGTCTGATCTGAGTCTGACTGGGTGAAACTAACAATCAGAGTGCTGATCAGATTGACACATCAACTGGTTAACTCAAACATCAACCAAACCACATCCAGATGAGCCCACACGTGTGGAGGAGAGAGAGAGGGCACAAATCCCAAGGATGCATGCTATGGTGCACTCCGTCTTTAGCCCAAATCAACTCCTTCAATCAAGGCATGGTCAGCACTAGTCAATCCAAAGCCAATGAGACTGACTTCGGTCAAATTGGAGCAAAATCCACTGATTTAGGAATTTGTATTTGCTCCATTATTTAATTAACTTTTAATTAAATTAATTACTATTTGATTTTTAGGGTTTTCTGATTGGAGTGATGGGAAAATCACTTGAAACTTAGGAAAAGTGGGTTTATGGGTTTACCGGGTGCTCTTAGTTAGAAAATGAGAACCCCCATAACTAAAACTGATTTCTAAGCCCACTTTTATTACAAAACCAATTTTTCCATTTAGACTATCAAAAAATAGCCTAAGTTTTGGAAAAATTAAAACTTAAAAAATTTTAAAAAATTAAAACCTAGGGGGACTTAGACATGTTCATATGACTCGAACATAATGCCTAGCATGTTTATACGTTGACACATAAACTCTAATAACCTCAATAGGCCTAAATGTCAATCCGACCACCCCAACTTTGGAGGAGTTTGGTGAAAAACTCAGAAATTATTAGTCATTTATTCAACAACCAATAATAACCAACGGAAAAAACACCCTGGGATGATCGAATTGACAAGTAAGTCTAGGAGACTGGGTCTTTTATAGACACTACCATGCTAGAATATTTTATTACAACTCCCCTACGGGTTATGAACATGTGATATAGTACAACAAGCGCTTCCCAGAAGCAATTCTGAAGGTCTTCTGAAGTCTGAACAAATCATCTTTGTCCGGTTCACCAAGCTCACTTGATAAAAATCCACTAAGTACAACTTAGGTAGTAATACCCTAATCAACACTTTGCATGGAAAATAGATAAGATTATATAAACGAATCGAATATACTAATGAAAATGCATAACAATAGATCTGTTTGTCCATCCTGAATTTATTACATTGGAAATATCAATGTATACCTGCCGCCTTGATTCAGGTCTACTAACATCTACAGAGAGGGAGGTGCCCTTGAGAGAACCCTGCATAAAAAACATACTAAAAATTATGCAACGAAATCACAATATTCACTAAAACAATTTTAAAACATAACATTTTGATGTATACCTGTTTACTCGTGGGTTGTGTACTCCACTCACCTTCTGCTAGGGTGATGGGCCCCCCATCACCTCCTAGTGAAGTCAACATAGGAAATTTATTAGAAAATTATAATTATATGGTAACGAAAATCCTATAGATGTTAAAATAATTAATAAAAGGTTGGGTAAATGGTTGGATGTACCACAACCATACTAACCATGTTTGTATCTACACGATTCAAATTGTAATTAATAAGCAGTTCTTCGCTAGTAACTATTGATTTAATGGCACATAAAAATACATGGTTTCCTTCATGTGACTCGAATATCCAGTTGGGTTGCTTAAGTGTAGACCCCGGTTGTGTACTGTTTATAAACCCCGCAATATTACCAGTTGTTTTTGGCCTTCCGTACATGTACAACGTTGCTCCTTTATTTTGAGCTTTGTCTTTCAGTTGTATATAATTTGCTGACAACCCATATCTATGCATACTTCGTGTATATTAGACCAGGCACATCCAATCACTGTAGCTATAAAACGGTCCAATATACTCCATCAATTCTGCACATCTTCTATATCCAACCTTTATGCCATCCATGCAAAACAACCCTAATCCATGCAATGATGATGGTGCAATTCTATATATCCTCTCATTCACAAAAAAATCAGTGTTTACTTGAGCAAGATCAGTAGGAACCCATTGTTTCACTAGGTGTTTGTAACTTAAGGGCACCTCGATGTCTCCCACTGTCTCATCATCATAGGAACATGACCCCCCTCCTTTGAGAAAAAATTCCATGCATTTATTGAATTTTCTTCTGATATTATGACATCTAGTAGATCTAGCCCTTGTAAACCTACTGGATTTCTCACTTTCCTCTAGCCTTCCCAAAATCCCCTCATTGGAGGAATAAAATTCTGACAAATACCTGTTTGGTTGTACCTGCACCATGGCCGGATTTTTTTTGGCAAAAACATAGCAAAATACCAGCAAAAAACTTGGAAAGACTTATAAGCATGAGATAATGTTGATATCATTATACTGAATAATATCAATAAATCCATAGTATAACAATTCAACACATATCCCTTTAAGACGATATAGATATCAATTCGTTCCATATCAAATGCTTCAACCAATTAATCTCAAAATACAAACTATGTTTTTTACAATATCGATTGGTGTACCTATTTTAATTTAGTTTGTTTCCTCACCCAAAAATATAAAAGACCTAGTTTACTGATCTCAATATATGTGATAAAAGAATTTGCAAATATTCTGTATCTTTTTTTCAGAAGAAAAAAAGGTGTTCCAGCTTGATATTCAGTAGTGAATAAAAGTTAACTTTTACATAGTCCATTAATGAGTGGAGATCATAAGTATTAAAAAAAACCTCGTCAAGAGGGATGAAACCCACAATCCTAAGATGACTAAGTAGCAATACCACACGGAGAACATAATGAGCCCAAACATCTTATCTAAGGAGGCATCGAGGGTGGAGAAAACACACCCCTGAGGGGATGAAAACAAACTCCATATCCCTAGCTAAAACAAGAAATATGCTGATGTATCCCATAGTAGAAAGAACCAAAAAATAAAATTCCACACAAATCAAAAGGATCTTAAATTAACTGTATCATGCCTTCCTCAATGATTTCTCCTTTTGAAAGTTACGAGAAGGAGAGGAGGCCAAACTTCATATTCAATGCTTCATTGGATAAAAGGTTTGCACTCATATTGTGCTCCCTGTAGACATGTATAAAGTCATATAAACAAATTTATGATGTCGGTGGTATAGAATATATGTCGGATATCCGACGAAATGCATACTTTCTCCAACCTCTTTAGATGCATTCACATTCTGAGAGCTTCTAACACTACATTGACCTGATCACACAATTTATAGGTCAGCTCTCCACTCTACATTGGTCGGACTAATCATTTTCTTGGCCACTCCTCTCTCCTTACTCTACACCCGTAGGCTTACATATAAATTAAAAAAACTTCCAACTCATAAGAACAAACTCCCGTCTGAATATTGTCTCGATAGTTATTATGGTTTAGAGGTTGTATCAGTTGCATCAGAATCCATCGTTTAGGGTTGAATTGAATGGAATTGTTCATGTTTAGGGTTCAATTGAATGGAATTCTTCATGAATGGAATGGAAAAATTCCATCGTTTAGGGTTACTACCAAACATTGAGATGTATATGAGAGATAACAATAAACAAATAATAGGGAAATTAGGGTTTGCAGGTTTTGGAAAAAATGAATAATGTAGTCCTGAGTTTGCAGATCTAAGGTGCAAGGATATGTCAAAAATTAGCAAACATAGAGGAAAAAGAAATGTAGACCTAAAAAGGTCATGGAATAATTGTTTTGTTTATACTACAATGTCCATTCCACACCCTAGCTAGACTATGACACCGCTAAGGTGAAAGAAGATGTATATAATTATCAGGACAATTTCTATAATTGAAAGGAAAGGGTAGGATTTTCAAAGTATACTACTATTGAAATTTTATGTTGGATAAATTGTTTGAATACCACAATACTTGCTTATGCAACACAAGGATAAAACATTCCTTCTCTGGACATCAATCCCTCATAATTCCATCCCTCCAATGCTATTCATCAGCCAAACTAGTTGTTCAAATCCAAAACATGCATAGGTGTTGCCTTGAATTAGAACACATTCTCAAAACTTCATTAGAAACCATTAAAATACAGAGTTTTCTGGTCAGTTTCCCTTCATAGGCCACCTAGGTTCCCTCCATAATTCACTAAGAAAGATTATATAAGGTCGCAAGACAATTCCCTTGAAAGTTCGTCAAAGATACCCAAGGCTGTCATTAGAGGAAATTTCAACTCAAAATGGGCCTTTTAACTTTTATTCAAATTCCATGTCATCATTAGTTAGCCAATGAAATTGCTTTAAATTTGAAATACCATATAGGTCTTAAACACTTTTTTAATATAAATTTGGGGATAGGTATCATAAAAAAACTACTTTTTTTGTTTGTATTTTTGACATATCTCCCTGTGTTTTTACTCAAATTTCGATCGGGAGAGCTCGGTGGATGCGTAATTAAATTCCACATCCAACGAGTACCCACTTGGCATACTTTTGACGGACCCCGCTACCCCAAAAACAAGAAATACCTGAAAAATGAAATGATGACATCATCATTCCATTTTTTCGGGTATTTCTTATTTTTGGGGTAGTGGGGTCCGTCAAAAGTATGCCGAGTGGATACTCGTTGGATGCAGAATTTAATTCCGCATCCAATGAGCTCTCCCAATTGAAATTTGAGTAAAACAATAGGGAAATATGTCAAAAATACAAACAAAAAAGTAGTTTTTTTTATTTTCTTCCTCCAAAATTAATAAATATTATTTTATTATTTTAACTATTATTTTATTAGTTCATTTTAGGAGGCCCATTTTGAGTTGAAATTTCCTCTAATGTGGTTTAGTGTTTGAAGGAATGCCCTTAAACTATTATGTTAATAATATTCATAGATAGTTTTAGTATTTGTTAATAATATTCTAGTAGAAGTATACAACCTTAAGCATACTTCATTAACCCTTGGCATGCATTTCCTAGAGTTTACTAAAAGTGATCCTATGACAAAGATTACTTTTTAGACAGGTCTATACCTTTTTTACAACACTATGGGCAAATTTAGTTCTATTTGTGGCCTCAAGTAGTCCTAAAATAGTATTCATTTCTAATTATGGGCTGAATGTGGGAAAAGACAACATTCATACCTAATTCTGGGTTGAGTGAGATAGATAGAGTAGCACCGTGGGGGTGCACATTGGTACTTTGTCCCTTGTGTATTCTTTTGAACTGTATCTGTCACATTCCTTCGCATTGATGTGGTATTACATTTTTACAAAATACTACACTGTCCTCTTTTCGAAAATAAGTTTTTTTTCAAGGTTGGCTGGACTATGTGATAACCTGAGTTTCCTGGAACATGATTAGTATCAAGTTAAAGTTAGCATGATTAGTATCATGTTAAAGTTAGCAAGTTATATCATTTTTTATTAGAAAATTATATCACTTTTTATTTCTATATTGTTGTTTCTTTTTTTGCCCATTTATTATTCCTTGTGTATGTTATACATCAATACTGCCAACACCCAAAGTTTGATAGTCTTCACCATAGCATAAAATCTTATTCATTTTTGGTAAGAATTGAGACACTCATGCACCCAAGATTTGGCCAATAGTCCAGGCCCATTAAGCCTCAACGCAGAAACAAGGTAGTATCATGGAAGTTACATGAGCTAATTGACTATTGTATAGTAAAAAATCAGTGGTTCAAAGAGTAAGAAATCATTGTTTTCGAACTTGATGTTTGGTGCTTAGTAAAAGTTAAACAATCCCTTTAAGGAATATGGGTATATTCTATTGTATTTTTCACAAACCATGATAAAGATAGAGGCGGAGTTGCAATTTTATCTCACCAAGGTTGGAAGAATCCATTATTAAACATGGGTTAAACCAGATAAACCATGTTATTTAGGCTTTGTTTAACTTAAAAGGCCATGTTCTAGGCTTGCCCAATATTTCAACACTAAACAATTAGTCAAAAGGGTGGATTAATGGAATTAATACCATTTAATATGTAATTTAAGATACTAAGAACAAAGTTACAGAGTATATACATGTTTGATAAGCATGTATCACTAGAAAGATAGGCATAGAAACTCGTTGATCAAAATATAAGTCTGAACAAAGAGCAATAGAGATTAGATGTGAACACAGATTCTTTTTCTTTGAGCATAAAGGCAGAAGACTAATTTAGGTGTTGAGAGACTTCCCCTTATATCATCACCAACCAATAATAGGTTCTCTTGTAGTTTTGAAATACCCAAGCTACATAGTACATGGTTCATGTTGAACACATCCTACTTGAAGAATGATTCATGTATTCAAGCTATGAGAAGAATTTGGAATTTGACTCCCTATCCTTGAGGGGCTAAAAGGTATATTATATAGTGGGAGGGTTTCATAATAACATTTATTATCATTTTAAGGTGTTAAGGGAGATATTTGGTGACAATGAAAAGAAGAAAACACAAGGCAATCAGGGAAATAATAGAATCTTGTTGAATACCTCACAGATATTTTCTTGAATACATCACTGAACTCATAGATGGATTGACCTAGGATATGCTAAACATGTAATTTACACAATCACATGCCAGAATACCCAGAATTTCCACAATCACACACCGGAATGAATTTTATTTTACGTATGAATCGAGTATGCATCAAAATACATTCACAGATATTAGACTATCTATTTTTATCAGGATTCACGCACATCATTTGTTCACCACACAGATAACTAATATTCACCATTAAAGTAGAATACCTAAAGATGCATTACTTCACACATGGAAATGACGAATCTATCTTTTATTCATAAAATGAAACTGTACATGCAATAGAAATCCTGGTTTTGTCAATTAACTTCTGCGGGATTGGATTAATCAAACTTCTTGGGTGCTTCTACCATTTGTGGTTCATCTCTACAAATGGTGTTTTTCAATGTATATTTTGGAGGAGCATACCCAAAACCCCTATCACAACATGCCCAAAACCCATATCACAACATGCCCAAAAAATGAGGTGATTCTTACCCGTTGATCCATGAGCTCCAAATTGAAACCGTGAGCTCCAAATGTGAACCTTGAGCTCCAAATGTGAACTGTGAGCTCGAAATGTCAACCTTTAGCTCCAAATGTGAACCTTGACCTCCAAATCCAAATGTGAACCGAGAGCTAGTCCAAATTGCATAAAAGTGATACACCAGAGCCGCAAATAATAATTTAACTTAGGTATATGTATTTTTTATTGTATGTATTTTTAACTTAAGTATAGTATTTTTTATTATAATATGATGAGGATGATGGCGATCTCACCTAGTCTCTACAATCTCACCTAATCCCAACAATGAAATGATGAATATGATGATGATGGTGATGACGATGATACCAAATTGTTAACATAAATGATGATGTTGACAACGACGATGATGACGACGACGACGATGGCCATGTTGATATCATATGAAATGATGATGACGATGATGATGATGATGATGATGATGATGATGATGATGATGTTGATGATGTAGATGGTGATGATGATGGTGATGATGATGATGATGATGATGATGATGATGATAATGATGATGATGATGTTGACGATGATTTTGATGATGTTGATGATGACGATGACAATGAGGATGATGATGACGAAGATGGATGATGAAGACGGTGATGATGATCATGATGATGATGAGGATGATGAAGATGATGATGATGTTGATGATGTGGATAATGTTGATGTTGATGATGATGACGACGATGATGAAGACGATGATGATGATGATGACTATGACGGAGATGACCATGTTGATATAATATAAAATGATGAAGCACAATAGGATTTGAACCCGAAATCTGATGACATTCGATGTAACGTATGGATGTGTTAGATAGAAATGATGAAAAGTATTTTACCTTCATCATCATGTTTATTACCATCATCTTCATCGTCATCATCATGTTTATCATCATCATGAGAATCATCATGAGAATCATCGTCATGAACATCATCATCATCATGATAATCATCATCATGACCATCATGATCATCATGATCATCATAACCATCATCTTCATCATCATTGTCTTTATCATGTTGAGCACCATTGTCTTCATCATCATGATACTCGTCATCATCATCATCATCATCATCATGAATATCATTATCATCTTTGTCATCATCATCATCATCGTCGTTGTCTTCATCATCATCGTCTTCATAATGTTGAGCATCATCGTCTTCATGATCATGATCATGATCATCATGATCCTCATAATTTCTGTCATCATCGTGATGAAGATCATCATTATCATCATCATCGTCATCGTCTTCATCATCATCATCTTCATAATTTTGAGCATCATCATCTTCATCATCATTTCCATCATCATCATCATCATCAATATTGTCGTCATCGTCTTCATCATCATCATAATCATCATCATCTTCATCATCATCATCTTCATCATCATGACCCTCATCATCATTAACATCATCATCGTCATCATCATTAGTGTCATCTTCAACAGCATCATCATTATCATCATTTCCATCACCATCATCATCATAATCATCATCATCGTCAACATCATTACAATCATCATCGCGATTACCATCATCATCATCATCGTCGACATCATTACAATTTAAAATCTATGCATTTGTCACATTGGAGTACCAATACATTCTTATTTTCAAAGTATCAATGTGATTGCCACATTGGAGCACTCTGACCCAATTTTCACAAAACGTTTATCCATTTAATGTCCAATAAAAACATATTCCCTAAGTTTATCCATTTAATAAGGTAATATAGTTGTATATTTTAACATTCTTGATATTCATTTTTGAATTGTCTTATTGATGAAGTCTCATGATTGGATTTTTGTTCACGGTGAATATCAATGCTACATGTAATTATCATGATGATGAAGATGATGGTGATCAACATGATGAAGTTGATGGTGATGATGGTGATGATGATGATGATGATATCATCATCATCATGATGAACATGATGATTGTGATGATGATGGTGATGATGATGATGCCTGATGATGAATACGATGATGATCAACATGATGATTATGATGATGAGGGTCATGGTGATGATGATGATATTGAGGGTCATGGTCATGGTGATGATGATTATGATGGTGATGATGATGGTGATGGTGATGATGACGATGATGGTGATGGCGATGATGGTGATGGTGATAATGGTGGTCATGGAGGTGATGATGGTGATGTGAATGATGATGGTGGTTATGGTGGTGATGATGATGATGGTGGTTATGGTGGTGATGATAATGATGGCGATGATGGTCATGGTGACCATGATGGTGACAATGGTGATCATGATGATGGTGATGGTGATCATGATATTGATGGTGGTAACGGTGGTGATGATGGTGATGGTGAAGATAAACATAATGGTGATGAAGACGATGATACTAAACATCACGGTAATGACAATGATGATGATGATGAAGATGATGGTGATGGTGATGATCATGATGATGAATATGATGACGATCAAGATGATGATAATGATGATGGCGACGATGATCATGATGACAATGGTGATGATGGTGATGATGATGATGTTGATGATGATAATGATGGCAATGATCATCATCATCATTATCTTCATCCTCACCATCCTCACCATCCTCACCATCATCGCCATCATCTTCATCATCATGACCCTCATCATAATCATCGTCATCATCGTGACGATGCTGACGATGGCGATGATGACAGTGATGATGATGATGATGATGATGATGATGATCATCATCATCATAATAACCATCATCACCACCATATTCATCATGTTGATCATCATCGTCTTCATCATCATGATCCTCATCCTCATCCTCATCATCATCATCATTTTCATCAGCATTATGATGAAGATCACCATCATCATTATCATCATCGTGGTCATCGTCGTCGTTGTCTTCATCATCATTGTCTTGCGACTACGGATTGTCGGAAGATGATGGTGATGATGATGGAAATGATGATGATCACCATAATCACCATCATCTTCATCATCATCATAATTTTGATCATCATGATGTTCATCATCATGATCATCATCATGTTTATTTCCAGTTTGTTTATGGAATTAAATTATTGTAATCATCGAATTCCTTATTCTCTGTCTCATGAGTTTGTTGTAGTTCGTATAATTACCATTGCACTGTTAGTATCATTTATAGTTTTTAAATCAATTAACCTCCCATCTAGTATGTTCAACATCATCATCTTCAAACACGTTTGGGAGGTTGTCAAGTGGATTTGGGTAATATTCGCCCTCGTAAGTGACATAAAATCTTTCAGAAATGTTTTTATGCATTCTCATTTTTATCTTTCATTAATTGTTTATAGAATAGAGTAGTTTAGATTGATACTGCTCTAGTCTAAGTGTTCTGTTCTAGTTTGATTACCTTAATAGTTGAATTCTTAGGAGTTTGACCCAATTTTTCATTTTGAAAGGTCTTTCGATCTTTTCTTTGTTAAAATATTTTCACGACACCCTAGGAACCCCTCTACCTTCACATATACTTTGTGTCAAATCTAAGTTTACCAACCTTAGTCATTAATTAAATATTAGGTGGAGTAATTAAGATGTTATAATACCCAACAATCTTTCATCATCATCGTCTTCATCATCATGACCCTCATCATCATCATCATCATCATCATCATCATCATCATCATCATCACCATTATCATCATCATCATCTTCATCATCGTCTTCATCATGTTGATCATCATCATCTTCATCATCATCACCATCATCATCATCTTCATTTTCAAATTTAACGTTTAATTACATCTAAAAATTCAATTTAAAATTTCAATTTCAATTACATTACATTGGAGCACCATGACCCAATTTTCACTAATACCTGCCATCTAGTATGTTCAGCATCATCGTCTTCAAACACGGTTGGGAGGCTACCAAGTGGATTTGGGTAATAGTAACCTCCGTAAGTGACATAAAATCTTGTAACATAAAATGTTATGTGTGATTCTAGATTATGAGTAATGTAATATATTATTTTATTTAAACCAAGATCTTCACTATTTTTATTTTAACATTTTATATTTTTTATGCATTCTCATTTTATTTTTTTAAATAAAGAAAATAAATCTTCAAAATGAAAAATATAATGTTAAGTCTTATTTAATGTAGTTTAATTTTTTTGTTTGATTTTTATATAAAAGACTTGGAACTTAATTTTTAATGGAATTTAATTTTGTTTTTTTATTTGATTTTTATAATTTAATTTTTATTTTTATTTGTTTTTTTATTTGATTTTTTACTTGATTTTTTAGTTTAGTTCATCCTTACCGCAACCACCCAACATTATCACTACCAGCTGGAAGGGTCGTTGCAGCCATGGATAACAGGGAGGCAGACTAGGAAAATGACCCACTAACTGCTATATGTCTGCTATCCCTATCAACAGGCGCTGTCGCAAAACCTTCAACCAAAAACCATACATTTTTCCCGTCATCGGATTCTGTCGAGGGTTTCTTCAACTCGGGCTCAGTTTTCTCACTGTCAGGAGTGGCACATAATGATTTTCTCCTCCATCTAGACCCAGATGTCTCAATACTTGAACAAACAATTACAGAATTGGGGGATTTTTTGAATGTTGGCTGGTCGAAACCACCTCCTCCACTAACAAATATCACAACTGCAGAAGCCAATGGAGTGGAGGGTTTTGTACACTTGGTGGTAGCAACAGCTGGCACTGAAGAAAATCTACCAGGCTTGGGCTCAGACACCAGTCACAACCCATCTGTAGGAACCACACCAGAGGAGGAAGAAGAAAATAGAAACACTAGGAAAAAGAGGTAGAACAAGTGCATGGTGCCAACCTATGGAAACCTAAATATGGTTTGTGGTGTCAATGTGGCCATAGGAGAAATGGAAGATATGGCTGACCAACTAATTGTCGAGAAAATTCATGGCGAACACCCTAACCTTGAAGAGATGAAGGGATGGGTTCACACAAATTGGACAGACCTCTTATCATTTGCGGCCAAAGTAGGAGATTTATAAAAGGATTGGTATAGTTTCACCCTCAGCAGCAAGCATGATGCAGAGTAAATATTGAACTGAAACTAGTTCTATGGGATGATACCCATTATTTTCAAGCGATGGATGCCCCTGTTTGATGCCGACAGTGAAAGAATGGATAGAAGGGCCATATGGGTACGATTAGCAGGCCTACCGCTGGAATTCTGGAATCCAACCTCGCTGAAGGACCTCGATTATGCCATAGGGACATACCTGGAAGCATATTTCTCATACCTGCAAACCCAAAGGAGGGTGGTGGCATGAATTTTGGTTTCTATGGACATCGAAACGGAGCTCAGGGAGTACCTCAACCTCATTAGAGGTAATGTAACTCGTCAGCAACCATTTGACTATGAGGGTCTACTATTTAGATGCCATCGGTGCCACAAAGTGGGACATCTGGCATGGAAATGCCCTATTGCAGCATATACAGTGACAACACGTAAAATAAGGTACCCTAAGGATGTCAATCAACAGGACAAAGGGAATAAAGCTTCAGCACCAAGGGTAAGAATCTCTAAGGTTGTTCTGCCACAACACCCCCCTAAAGAGTAGACAAAAATTCATACTGAAGGAAGCACGCAACACCTCACGGGTATGTCCTCTGTTCTTTCTATAAAGGAGCAGTTAAATAATTTGATTATAAATTATGCTGCACCTACACACACATACACTTCTATGATAGTTCATCCCCCTCCCACCCAGGAAAAACCCCCATCCCTTCCTACTTCCCTACCTTCTCCCCCCTCCCTCTCAAAAGAGAGACCTATTTCCCCCACACAGTCTTGTGCTCCTCAACCCCTGATCAAATCATCCCCTAAGTATGAATCCATCTCCCCAATCAGATTTCACCTCCATTCAAGGGACATACCAGCTTAGGAAAACCCTTTATTCGACTTGGGGGCAAACCCAGTTCTCCAAAACTGGGGGAAAGGAAGAGGCAGACCCTCTTTCCTATCCTTTTCCCAACAAAAATCACTCCAGGATCAAGTAAATGGTAAGAAGAAAACACTTTCTGGGGAACTGAGAGCAGTGCAAACCCTTGAAAGGGGTCCCAAATGAAATTCCTATCTCTCAACTGTAGGGGTCTGGAAAGTACCCAAAAAAAACTTGCAATAGAAAGAGTGATACAGGTGCAAAAACCTTATATCATTCTACTGCAGGAAACCCTAGGCACTTAAGAGGAGGTATCTAGGATTTTTTCCTCTACTCTAGGCAGTTTCACCTTTCTGGCTAAGAGTGCAAAAGGTCACTTGGGAGGTTTAGCAATTGCATGGAACCCTACCATGTTGCGCTATGAAAACTCATGGGGAGCCTCCTTTGGAATGAGGCTGGAACTTTTCTGGGTAGAAGAAAAACTACTCCTCAGCCTTATAAACATCTATGGGCCTTATAATGGTCAAGTGGCTTTCTGGGAGTCAGTACAAGCCTCTCATTTCCTAAAAAAGGATAATGTGATTATCGGGGGGGGCCTTAGTTTCACCATTGTGACACATGAGATATGGGGTTCAAATGCAAGAGTGGACCCCCTGGTAGATTTCTTCCAAAAGCTATTATAGAGCCTTAAGTTGGTGGACCTAGATCCTCAAAAGCTCAAGTCAAGTTGGACAAACAAAAGAACAAGGGAAGATCGAATTGCAAAAAGACTATATATATTTCTAGTGGGGGGAAGTTTATGAGAGTATGGTCTGAAGTTCAAGCAATGGGTAGACTCACGAGGGGACTTAGATCATTAGCCCATCTTCCTAGAAGTATCAAGAAACCATAAAAAATCGGCCAGTCCTTTTAAATTTGGTGTATCCTGGCTTAAGCATGAGGAGGTACTTGAGCTCATACAGTCAAACTGGACCCCTTATGGAGTAGAAGTCAAATCACATGCTGCAAGACATTTTGTGCAAAATTTGGCCCGAGTTAAGGAGATGCTAAAGGAATGGGAAAAAAACAAAAAGACACAGGATGAACAAGCCCTGTCAATTTTTTGAAAACAAAGATGGGGAAGTATATGAGTTTTACCATAGACCTTTTGAGAAAGCCTTTCTTGTAAGGCAACTTGTTTGACTATTTTGGACACACATGTCTACAGACATCTCTTAAACTCTGCATTTTTCAGCTCTATTCTCCACTCAGCAAAAGGTGCATAGGCTACAGGCCTAGCTCATTTTTGGAACTATCAAAAGGATCAGGGGTAACATAAACAAAAACATCAGAGCACTTATATCTGGCTCTTTTTTTGCATAATCTCTTGGGATAGAGATGATCAGATGGTAAACTATTTCCTTGTGGAATAGTGGTTGTTACAGCATGCTGGTTGTATAAGTAGTGGTATGCTGGTTGTTTCCATCTTTTTTTCCTATGGAGAAAAAAAATACTTGGAACATAAATCAATTAAAATAAAAGGAAAGAATAAAACTGAAAAGCTCAAATTAGAAATAGTTTAAAAAAAAAAATTCAATCATTGTAATAAAATTGAAATGTCAATTTTAAGCTAACATTTGGAAAATGTTTTTTTGTTTATTTATTTATTTTCATATAATTGAAAATATAAGCCTTATTTATTTAATTGTTATCAATTGGATTAAAGGGACTCAACAGTGCATAATTCTATGATATGGCGAGCTTGCTATTGGGAATGGGTCAATGGTAGATCAGAGAACACTGTGGGGAACTCATTCATGAATATTATCATCGTCCCTTCATAGAATGAGTGGGGAAAATCATATTACATGTTTTTGCTCTGTTTTTTCTAAACTATTTATTATATAACATGTTATATCAGCACTCTATACTGCTTGAGTAGGCTATGACAACAGTTAGCTATTTCTGATATTTATTTTTGGACATATTTCAGTATGTGGCTAGAACTTGATATATCAGTTTTTTGATATATGTGGGTAGGAGGGACTGTATTTATCCCTTATTTTGTACTCTTTGTATGGACCTTTATGGTACTTTCCGAATACACAAGTAGTGTATCTACAAAATGTAATTTTGTTCTCGAAATATGTAATGAAATTATACTTTTTTCCCAGGGAAAAAAAACATATATTGAATTTAAAAGTATAAGCAATATTTGTTTCATTTATATTTCTACATTTTAAATAAAAAATAGAAATATGTTAATGGAAATAACATTGATTTAATATTTCTACATTTTAAATAAAAAATAAAAATATGTTAATGGAAATAGCCTTGATTTAAATCATAAAATAAATAATTACAAGTAATGCGAAATTCTATTGTATAATTGAGCTTGTATAAAATGGATTTTATCAAGAGTACATCAAACAAATATGGACAATTTGCCACAATTGTTAACATTGAATAATTCCACTAGTTTTACTCATCAAAATTGCATTTGAATAATTCCACTAGTTTTACTCATCAAAACTACATTCAACAAATATGAACACTTTGTCCTACATTTGTTCAATGAGAATAATTTCATTGGTTTTTATTATGTCCCAAATAGTTAAAAAAACATAACATACCAAAGAGTATACACCACGTGCAAAAAATGTAAAATTTGGGTACAACTTCAAGATAGATAAGTCAAATAAGTTATACAATAACTCCTTGAAGAATAAAACATTCAAATACTCCAATACATTCCTATATCCAAATCACATGTTTCCCTCAAGAGTAATTATATGAATATAAATATGTGTTCATTGTTTCCCTCAAGAGTAATTATATGACTTGTATGAATATGTATTCATTCATTACACATGTAGGTCCTTTATTAAGTCCACCAATATTACATATACATTTTATGGCATAAATGTGTCTTTTGGGGTCATATAATATATATTAACTCTATGTATTCCCCTCTTGGGTCATAACAAAGTACTTTTCCCTCGAATCTTTGTAGTTAAAAGTGTTACATGAGATGAAACCAAGTAATATGATTTCCATTTATTGTAGATTTCTTGTTTCCATATATGCCCCTTGGTCCCCTTAAATTTTATGGTTTACATTTTATATCATTTTTTGGCATTTTAGGAAGGTTTACTTGTCCCTAAAAGCATCAACTTAAGAAAAGAGACACCCTCTTTTGTATCACACTTGCCATTAAATTGAATTAGTGGCCTTTGTTTCATGCTAAGTGATCAACATATTCAATGCCCTTGCTTTCCCATAAAAAGTAAGGAGTGTTAAGGGACTTGTTATGAACCCCAATGGTTGGGATCATGATTGTGGATATGATAAATGTGGCATATGGTGGTAGCTTAGAATAATATTTGAGAGTTTATGATAGACATTGAACAATATTTGTGTTTGCATTGCTTATAGGAATTGTAAGAAATATATAACTATATATAACAAGTTTATATGAAAAACTAATTAGGTAAATATACAAACACAAAATCATGAATCATGTAAGAGATTGGAAAATCAGTGAAGATGAATACTTGAATAATTTAAACAACCACAAAATTTGCAACAATACATAAGGTGAATAATGTTCTAGCAATAACATCCGATTGAATCATTGGAAAAGACATAAAATGTCAAATAAAATCACTAATGCATTATTTATCTAATCATATTTAGCATTATATCAATACTATTAAAAACATAAATTATAAAAAAATATTCATGGTCGAGTTTATCTTAGTTTTGAAAGTAATTTTATTTGTACTAAACATGCCAACCATGTTAAGGTGGAAGCTCATCAAACACCACCCACCTTTCTTGTACCATTCTCAATTCCTCATACCCAAACCATCTAGTGATAAATAATTGGAATTAACATTACAATATAAAAAAAAACATAGAAAACGAGTACATAAAACATAGTGAAACATACATTATAGTACAAGATATTTTATATTAATAATATTGGTTACTGCAATATGTCACTAGCTTAACAATGGTGATGGGGATGGTGATGATGGTGATCATGATGATGAACATAATGGTGATGAAGAAGATGATGAGAATGATGATGAGGATGAAGATGATCATGATGGTGATGATCATGATGATGATGGTGATGATGGTGATGATGATAATGATGATCATCTTCATAATCATCATCATCATAAAGATGAACATAATGAACATGAAGACAATCATGACGATGAAGACAATGATGATGATGATGATGATGATCAAGACAATGATGATCAAAATGATGACGATGGTGATGTGGATGGTGATGATGATGATGATGATAAGTCATGGATCAATGTATTTGTACCATTCAATGAATCGACGAAACATATGTAGATCACCCGATAAAACATGGAGAACCAAAAACACTACGTATACAAGGCCATCGATCACATCAAAATGCCATTTCTTGCCTCTTAAATATGAAAATGTATTTCAACGCTATCTGTAACAAGTTCCAATGGAGGAGTCAAATAGCAATAGTGAAAAATTAAACACTAAAATTATAGAAATAGTTGTTTTTTAATGTATTCTTCCTTAACATTCATTGAGCTCCTCTCTGTTTTGAGAATAATTTAATATTCTCTACTAAACAGGACTAGCCACGTGAAGGTGGAAGCTCTTATGGCCCCTACCCCCCCTCACATCACTCTCAATTCCCCAAAACCAATGCATCTACTTGCAAATAAAAATTTAATGCAAATTATTTCACTCAATAGCTGAAAGAAGCTTTCATTAAATCATTATTTAAATCATTCATTAAACCATTCAGTCATTCAACAGCTGAAAAAAACATTCAAATAATATGTTAGTGACGACGACGATGATGATAGTGATAGTGATGATGATGATGAAGATGATGATGGTGATGATGTTAGTAACTCGTTTAAAAAAAATAAGATAAAGAATAGGTCTAATTAAATATTTACCTTTCAATATATTTCATCGTCTTCTTCATACACGTCATCGTCTTCTTCATCCAATTCATCATCTGTATCATCAGATCCAGAGTCAACATTGTAAGGATTGGCCATATCATCATCATCATCTAAGTCAATTACGCTCATCGTGTCATTGTCAATATAATATTCATGGGCATTGTTTACTACATCATCTGATTCAACTAATTCTTGGACATCTTCTGCTGGATAATCATCATCACCTAACTCATGTTGATCTGCTCTTCATTATCGTCTTCTTCTTCCAGAGAACTCTCTTCATTACCATCGTCCAGGTTATACTTCACCATCCTTCCCCTTGGATCTTGTCTCACAACAGATGACCAGCCCGCTTTACCTGGAACCTCCGAGTAAAATACCTATTCACATTGCTTGGAAGAACATAGGGCTCCATTCCTGGCTCAAACAACCTTCTATTTACCATGTTAAATCCATTATCATGTTCAATGATAGTTCTATCGGGATCATGTTGATTCAATCGTAACCTGTACCATTTGACAACGAATAGAACCACCTTGAAGGATTTAAAGTCACAGTGTAGAATATCTTCTAAATACCCATAGTATCGATTTTCTGAGAGTTCTGGATGTCTGTCACTTCTATATGAAACATTGTTCACCTTAAATACTGTAGATATCCCACAATATGATGTTTTCTTTGTTTCATCCAATTTTTTGATGCGATATCTACAACCATTGCATACCATAGCCTTATGGTGTTTTACCTACAACAAGCAATACACGAAAAGATTACACAACGATTCAATAGTTATGCAGTAATACATGGAAAAGAACAACATGTGCGTCAAAATGTAATTTGCAAAATAAAATATTTAGAGTGATCGATTAATATACTTGCCATTTTATCTTTTAAACCATATGCTAAATCCATTTCCCTTTCTATAATATTTCTATCTCCATTGCGATGTGTTGCTTTTACCAATGAAGCAACACCTTCCCATGATATTCCATGACCCAATTGTCTGCATCGTTCAATCCATACCTTCATCCAATCAAGATTGTTTGTGATGTATAAATGAATTGCATCCTATTCTCGACCAACTTCTTGATGACAATAATCATTAAAATGAAAGACATGTGTAAATTTCCTGAACAAAGTATTATATGCTCTTAATTGATGCAATAACTAGAAAATGCAATTAGAATATGAAGGATCTTATAAACATCCACTAGCTAATAATTACCTTTCACCTTCCTCGATCTACCTTTCCCCTTCAGTTGCTCCCCTTAAAATTTGTGATTGGAGTCTGGATCACAAATGTGACGTAAATTGAGCTTTGAAGCTGAAAAAGGAAGATATTCACTAACATACAACATGTTTTGGTATACAACATATCCTTCCATCATAGAACCCTTAGGATGTGCTGGTTGTCTCCCCAAACCCTTCATAAATTTCAAGTGTCTCTCAACCATCCACATGGACCTTGAGTGCACAGGTCCACACAACTCAATCTCCTCAACTTGGAGTATGAGGTAGTGTTCCTGTGCATTGAAAAATGCTGAAGGTAGATGCTTCTGCATTTCAAACATGAGACGAGATTTATCTCCTCCAATAATTTATATCTTCTTTATAGATTTCTTTAGATGTCAACCATCTACCAATAACAATATTCAACAAAAAAATACATTAAATTACATATCATGAAATAGTGCACAAAAAAACAAATATAAATTATACGGAGAATTAAAGAAACACTAAGCAAAAGAAACTAATCCCTAGCTACCTCATGTATTTACCAAGATTATATATAACTTGTTTGACATTGTTGTTGAAGTTGTCCTGGAGAGAGAGAGGTAGAACATACCGTATCAATATACAAACCACACCTTTTATTAAAAAAAGAGTATACAAACAAGAAAAAATGAATTTATGCAATAAAATTAAAAACATAATTATATGGACATAACAATAATAATTACCTTGATGAAGACGTGCCAATCATGTGTTTAGACCCCCGAAAAATAACCTTTTTTTGTTATTATATGCTTCAAGTTCACACAAATTCCAGTGGGAAATTTCTTTTTTCCGCATTACTTCTTTGACAACATTGCTTTGCTGCTCCATAAACATCCATGGAATTGAGTTTATATTAGCTTGGTCTTCGTTGCTAGGAAATTGGATGATGTCTTTCATTGCATGGTTTCTTTCTTGAATGTCTTTGCAAGATTTCACAAATTTATCTTTCTCCCTCCTTAGGTCTAGTAGTTTCCATAATGTTTCAGTCACATTCTTTCCAATATGCATTGTATCAAACAAATGAGCAATTTGTAGGTGCTCATAGTAGGGAAACCTGCTGAACTGTATAGGATAACTTTTCAATCCTCGTGGAAGCCCATTAATGCCTTCATGATCAATATGGACATAATGAATATTAGTTTATAAATAAATTACATTATAAATCAAATATGGCCAGTACAGTAAACAACTCACAATAAAAATTAAAATACATAACAATTCATATACGATGATCCATATGTGCCATGATGACAATTTCTATTGTATTGCATCTTCCAAAGGTGAGGTGTCATTATCTATGGTTTTAATGTAGTATCCTGCTTCCCATTGAAAATATTTTTTTTGGTTGTTATATACCTGTGATTCTTAGAGAGGAAATTCCTATACTTATCAAACACCTCCTTTCTTAAGCGTTTTGAGCGACGAGATTTGATCTTAGGACCACAAACTAGACATGCAAATTTACCCTTTGTCTGAAGACCTACAATATATAGATATGGAATATCTATGTCAATTATAATTATATATAAAGTATATTAACTACTTCATATAATTAAATGCAATTAAAGTGGAACTTAAAAATACAAACCACAAAATTGGGTTAACCTAGGGGCATCGTGTATTGTCCATACAACCATTGCATGGAGTTGAAATTTCCTTTGCCATATTGGTCTATATATGTCATACATAGTGATGTTGTTCCATAACTTCAGTAGCTCATGTATAAGAGGCTCGATATATACATTCATATCTTTGACTTGGAACTTACCTGATTGATTTGAAGTACATATAAAATATATAATTATGAGAACCTTTAAGATATATAAACCATGCACAAGAGTAATTAAAATAAAAAAATATACAAATGAAATTAGGAAACATAATACGAAAAATGTTATGCCACAACTACATTAGAAATAAAACAGTTGTATACATAAAATAACTGGAATAATCATTGACAACATTATGTGCTCCCTCTTTATTCACAACCATGGAGGAATGTTATTATTGATAACAAAAATAGGCCACACTGTGTAAATGGATTTCATCTGTGCAAATGGATTAACACGATCTGCTTCTAAATAAATCCTAAGATTACGTGGTTCTTCTTTAAATTGAGGCCATTTTTCCTCCATATCTCTAAAAGCAAAACCATCTATAGGAATTCGAATAACATCATCTTGAATTCTGTTCCTAGAATGGTAATCCATAAATTGTGCTATGTTTTTGCACCTGGACATTCGTTGTAAATGTGAAATGATGGGAATATAACGAAGAACCTTCTGAGGCACCTTTTTTGTTACTTGATCAGTTCGATATCTACTTGTATGAAATTCTGGATATTCGGTTTCAAATTCATATTGATTATAATATATAACATGGTCATTGGGGCATGCATGAATTGCTTCATAATGCATTCCAATCTCTTTCATGTTGGTAGATAAATTTTGATACGTACGAGGTAAGATATTTGATGGTGGTCACAAAAATTCAGCTATCAAGCTACAACAAAAAAATAAAAATATAGTTAATGTAATAAATAAATAATATTAATGAAACACACTTCATCTGTACGATGATCAATAATGAGTTAACAATACAATTATTAGAGGAATACAGATAAACTTTATGAAGATCCTATATATGTGTTGGATTATTTTACATACCTTAGCATATATGTGATTGATATGTTTGAAAGACCATTCATAAACTTCAAGTTCATTATAAACAATACAACAAAGAGAAGATTTGTTTTGGAGCCTTCATAAAGGGGTTCATGTGCCTTATCGAGAAGAGGTATATCATGAACATCATCAAAGTCATCATCATTTTCATTATTATCATCATCGTCATCATCCATTCTAACATTAAAGGAATCATGGATCAATTTATTTGTACCATCATCTTCAACTATGTTATCAGTATGATCATCTTGTTCAATATGATCATTCACTTGTTCTCCATTAAACATAGACACTCCATGATCCTGATTCGGAACTTGTTCTGAAAGCACTTCCTCTGGATGATATGCTGTCAGGTGTATTTACTTTATAAATGCATGGAAACATCAATAGATATACATTAATATAGGAAATATTAAAATACTACATAGATTTACCAAAGCAAAGAATATAAAAAACCTTATAATGCTAAACCTGCAAATGGACGATATTCATTCCCCCCCTCAGCGTGTCCATGTTCCATGCAATGTTTTGTGGCTGTTGAAATCAATATTATTCTCCTCTTAAATCCCCTGCATTGAGTACATGGACAATAACATTTTCCATCACCCCTTCGTTTCCCTGCATCCCATAGTCTAGCAAGAAATTGTTGATTGTTTTTGTTTGGATGAGGAGTATTTCTATTTGAAATTTTGTCACAAACTTCGTGAATGAATACTATCGACAATCTTAAAAAATTAAGTTCCATGCATAAAAATTTTATCAAACGAAGGTTTATCGAATAATAACAAAATTCCCACAAATTTTGTGTCGAAGAAAACAAAATTTCCTTCAACCACCCATTGAAGAATAAAACAATTCCTGAAACCGTCCATCGAGGAATAAATAATTTCTGCAAACCATCCGTTGCTTCTATAAAAAACATGTTGGAATGTTTAAAAATGTTTACATTTATAAAAACACCCTTGTTGACTATTCGACGTCATGAACATAGTTACTGTTGAAATATCTGACACATGCATGTCAGATATTCGACACCAGGGCCGTCGCAAATTCGACATGACCCTATCGCATAACTGATGTTAATGCACCATCAAAAAACCTATGCTGTGTCCGTTGGAAATTCAACGACGATAAAATATTTTGGAAGGTACAGTACTTTTTTTCATTACAATCCGACACATCCATATGTTACGTTGGATGTCGTCGGATTATGTCATCAGATTTTGGGTTCAAATACTGTTGTGATAGGCTCACTAAATTTTCTCATTTATTTGCTGTTACTACCACTTTCATTGATGCACAAGTGGCTGAACTATTTTTTAAAGAAGTTTTCAGATTGCATGGGATTCTTAAGAGAATTGTTAGTGACAGAGATAACATATTTTTTAGTGCATTTTGGCAAGAATCTTCAAAATGGTGGGGAAATGTTTGACACCTATCACAATATATCATACACAAACTGATGGAAAAATAGAGAGGGTGAATCAATGGTTAAAATGCTACTTGAGTAACTATGCTAGTGGGCAGCAAAAAACATGGATAAAATGGTTGCATTTGGTTGAACTTTGTTACAATACTACTTTTCATATGTCCATTGGCATGTCTCCTTTCAAAGCACTTTATGGTTATGATGAATCCACTTTTATTGACCACCTTTTTGGTGATAGTAGAGCTCCAAAGGATAAGGATTAGATTGAATAAATTCCATAAATTTTGAAAGATAACTTGTAGGTTGCCCAAGACTAGTAAAAACAATATGTAGACCAACATAGAGTGGAGAGGAATTTCCAAGTGAATGACTTGGTATATTTGAGGTTGCATCCCTACAAACAAATCACCATAAACGGTAAAGGTTCAGAGAACTCAAACCATGGTTTTATGGTCCCTACAATGTGATTCGAAAGGTTGGAGAAGTGGCCTATAATTTTGAGCTTCCCATAGGAAGTAAAATTCATAATGTTAGCTAGAATATTTCACCTCCTATGGACAGCAAGGTGTTCCACTGGTCTGAATGGTTTGGGTCTAGAACAAATAGAGGACAGAGGTTGAAGACTCTCCCTAGACGCCGTAGATACCTGGAATGTAATGCTTCGATCGTTACCCTGTGTACCTGCAATAAGCTTTAACACGCAAACATATCAAAACCACCAGAATGTAATCTACTAATCTATGTTAGTGACTAAGGAATCTAACAACATACATGTGAAATCAAACAACAACAATATATGTGGGATAGAAATCAACTTGCATTAATATAGAAATATGAAGAAGTTTACAACCAATCCTTAGTGTTGACATGCATCTCCATTAAACCAAGAATTCTCATCCCCAAAAGCTCTGACTCTAGCTCTCTATGCTCCCCCAAATGGTCTTGGGCCAAGTGATCAATCAAATAGCATAACAATACCTTAAGAGTTCTTCCCTCAACCATGGCTATGAGCTCATATTTATAAGTCTTAATGGATATGGATAGTTGAGAGATTAGTGGGTGAGGTGACCTCTAATATCCTAGGATGAGGGATCTCAAACTCAACTGACCCACAATAGTAGGGATAAGGGAGGACACGAGGCTTATCATCTAGAATCCTTGAGAAACTTCTCTTTTTCCCTTTTACCTAGGGTACCGCATTTCTCCTTAAATGACAGAGCAGTTCTGGTAAGAAACGCTTATGGACTAAGGGCCATAAGCAATGGCACCACTTGTGGACAACAAGGGATAGGCGGTGTGAACAAGGTATCACTTCTGGACAACAGAGGAAGCGCGGTGCTGGGAATTTTCATGGAAGATTGATAATAACCATGAGTTTCCACTTGAAGAGCTAGGATTCAGGGCAAGTAGGTATGTCAAAGTTCTTATCACATGATGGTGGTAGGATTTTGGTATAACAGGATGCCCCCCAAAGCATGAGTCTTAGAGGGATACGATAAACAAGAGATTTGAGAGAACAAGTCATCGCCATGAGATGAAAATGTTGGCTCGATCAGAGCATGTCATCAAGGAGGCATCTATAGTACATCAGTATGTTGACTAATAGACACAAGTAACCAAACTCATGGCTGCAGACCAATACAAGGCAGATCCATGAGAGGAATAAACAAGCATGAATACTAGAATACAACGTAGATCCATGTGATAGAGGACTCAAACTTGGACATAGCTACCAGACATACAACATAGATCTATGTCATACAAACACAAATTTGAGCATAGCCACGACCATACAAATGTGGATCCATGCTAGATATACAAAACTCCATTGCAACCTGGGGAAAAGCAATGAGCGCTTTAAAAAAATACCCAGGGTCTTCATCTTGTCTTCCACAAAGTATGATTCTATCCATATGATTACAATGATCTAAAGTTGAACATGTTAGAAACCACTTGATTACCGGCCAATGATGTAAACCGTTAACAAGTGCGAGGGAGATCACCATTGATGTCAATGATTTCTAAGGTACCCTAGTTCAATCTATTGACTGTGAATAGATGTCCTGATGTTGAACACCCAGTCGATTCTATCGATCAAAGGTCAATGATGTGAACCTATGTTGAGAGTGAGAGAATTTGTCATTAAGGCATACAGATCTCAAGGTACCAAATATTTTTTCTAAGACTATTTCCAGGATGATGAGCTGATGTCGACGGGAATAGTCTCGTCGAAGGAGGGCCATGATGAGTCCCATATCGATGACATGAAACTCGAAACATAGTTCTGGAATGATGTGAATGTAGTAACCATATGACTGACTCAAACATACTCACACAAAGACTGTGTAGACTACAAAGGTAAAATTTCTTCAAATCCCTTTTGAACATCGGGCGGCATGACAAAAAGATTTGGCAGCATGACTGAATGGGAAAAACGCACAATGCAACAGTGGACAATGCATTCTTTTGAAAGACTCAAAGAATTGACATGACTCATGAAAGTGGATCGTCACAGAGATCAGCTGAATACCCAATTAACTGACATGATTGTGTAGACAAGTACCATGTTCAAAGGTAATGACAAACAACTACCATTATTTGCAAAATGATTCCCTTCCCATTTCCCCCATCATGATCGATGAGTGCCTCTTTTCGGTTTTACGAGTTCAAAGAGGGTAACAAACACTCAATATATCTTGTTGGAAGACAAGTCCAGACTCATATGTTTTATGAACCTAAGAGAGGAGGGGTTCGTTCCCAAAGCAGGTCTCTCAATGTTTAATTTAACGAGTCCATTGAAAGAAAACTCGGTATCGTTCATGTTTAGAGAGTCTGAACGAATACAAAAGAAGACTCCAAAGAGGTCCTTTTTCATATGATTTAGTCTCTAAGGCCCGAAAAAGTGTAAAATCATACCTTAGAGAAATCTTCCATTCATGATTGGATGGAGTGTTCCTTTTTCGTAAATATTCCTATCTGAACATAAAAAGAGATAACCTACCGTCGGACGAACAACTCTTCAAATACTTTAACGAGGGTGAAGAAGACAAGATCTCTTGACAACCTTTTCATATTTAGGGAGCCTGAAAAGAGTTTAAAGAGAACTCCATGAGGTTTCTTTACATAATGTCATATTTTTTATGAGCCTGGAAAGAATAAGAAATGGACTCGACAACCTTTTCATGTTTAAGGAGCCTAAAAAAGAGGTGAAAAGAGGACTCCATGACGCTTCTTTACATGATGTTGATTTTTACAAGCCTGGAAAGAAACTTGAAATGGACTCAAACCTTTGATACTAGATTTTAACAAGCGTGACAAAGTGTCATAATAAACACTCAATGACCTTTTCTGTTTTATGAAAGTGCAAAAAATCCATAAACAAACTTTTAAAGCTTCTTACTAAAGTTCTCTTATCCTGCGAACAACTCAGAAACAAGTGTTAAATGAATTTAAGACTAGCATTAAGGGATTGCGACAGATAAAATTTGACTAAAATATGATTTTACATCAAAACTATAGTATGTCAGACCCAAAAATGCCTATATAAGTCATGTAAATAGTAAAAACCCAAATCATTTCACTATTTACCTATAGCAGAGAGCACTTGGAGAATTTTCTTAGCCAGATCTTCCACAACTGATACTGGGCATTTCCACTGTCCATTTTTAGCATTGTCAGTTGTAGGTAATAGCTAAGACCTTTCTCTTTCATTTCATAGCATTTATTTTGAGATTTAGTTGGGTTTTCAGCCCATATGGCAAGCCCTAAAACCTTAAAAACGGGAACCGCGGCTACCCCTTGCAGGATACACGGTACCACCCAAGAACCACGCCACTAACACAGTGTACAGGCGATGCCACTTCCTGTCTCCAACGATGCACAGGCGGTGCCAACCATGGAGAACTTAAATTGATAGCATGGGCAATATAAATCTATTCCTTTGATTTTTAATGATTTAAGGATGATTCTAATGCATACCATTATTGTTTTTGGCAAGTCTAGGTGACTCAAAACATGGTGATATGGAAAGAAAGAACGCATGACAATGAGGATGCTGCTACTGAGAGAAATGTGGGTTGCATTGCCGCATTATGGGACTGTGGGCTCCTGAATTTCTTTCGAACCCCAAGCATGGTGTCACATGAGAATTTATTGGAACACATACTGTAGATGTGGAATTCAGAGCAGCAATACTTCGAGGTGGGGCCCCATATCCTTATGGTGGAAGTAGAGGACATCTACTTCTTGATAGGTCTCTCGAAATAGGGTGCCCCCCTCTCACTGATAGGATCTCGTGGAGGGGATATTACCACTCGAGAGATTATAGATCGTCACTGTGCACCAGGGATAGGTGAATCGGAGAAGAAGATACCTATCAATGTAGTGATGGATAGGGCCTTAGGAACTGTATTATTTACCATGTAGAGGGTGGCTAGGAGTCAGGGTGTGCACCAGGATTCTAGGGCACACATGTTGTACGCCATAGAGGCCATGGCACCCACGGTGTTCAACTGGGCAGAAGCCATGCTTCCAATCTTCAAAGATCAGCTAACTAAGGGTCGGTAGGGAGAGCTAAAGCAGTTTGGATTTGGTTCAATTTTAGCCTGCGTCTTCTTTGACCGGGTTCCACAGATGAGACCTCAGGTGGTCTTCGGGAGTCTGACAGCATGGGACCCCCGTATTCTGAGGTGGGTCCAGGTCATGGCTCGCACAGGAGCGGGTAGGGAAAGGGTGAAGTTCAATGACCCATTCTTCAGATTGCTCCAAGATCAGATCCTCATGGTTGAGGATTATGCTTACGCAGGAAAAGACTTCACCGAAGATCCTGACCTACCACTCCCACCTGGCGAATAGTGGGGCGACATCGGTAAGAAGAAAGAAACCCTAAATTGGATGAAATGTTTTTATGTTTTTTTAAGTTTTATATTTTTTATGTTAAGTGATGAGACCTGTATATTCTCATGTAGATGTGGGAGCAGCGTGACCTGGAGGAGCATCTCCATTGGATAGGCAGGCGGGAGCCCGCTTTGTACCACGGGGTGATGATATCACCGGGGAGCTGGAGGAAAACCTGGAGAGGTTGACCTTGGACATCCCAAATGCTAACATTGATGACCTCTCGATGAGATATCAGAGATCCACAGCGGGAGTACCGGGTCGATTCAGTAGGCTGCTATGTAGGGTGGCTCGAGTAGTGATGTGCTATCATGAGCACCACTAGTATATGAGATATGTACTAAAAGCTGACAGCTTTAGGATTTTGTATGATGATTTTGCTTGAAATCCTACGTGCTTCAGATGAGGTCTCGGGACCTATTTTTGTAAACTTTTTCATATATATATATATATACAAACTTTTACACGGTGTTTATATGTTTCAAATGGAAAAATGTATTTTCTATGAGTTTTATGTGTCTTTGAATGTTTATTTACAATGTACCATGTTTGATTTGACATCATGAATGGGTGATATACCAATCTAGGATGTAATTAGACAATGAATCAACAACTACATTATGTTCCCTAGGGATATGCCTATAGGTAATAGTTTCAAATGGCCTTTCCAACAAAAGTACTATCCAGAAGAGGCAGAGGAGCATAGGGTTTCTAATGGTGTAAACATGGTTTAAATGACAAACCATGAGCTGTGAGTCCATCAAGACTACTAGATCATGAATATCTTGGGAGGCAGCTTCAGTCAAAATACCAATGACTGCTTCATACTCGACAATATTATTAGTAGCAGGACCTATGCAAATCGCTCTTGAACTAACCAAATATTAGGCTGGGGAATAGAGGACCCAAGAAGCCGAGGCAAGATTCAAGGTGTGGCAGCAAGCACCATCAGTGAAGCCGTAGAAAGCCATCTACATGACCAAAACATGGTATAAATAGATGTGGACACTAAAACTCAAAACCATCTTGAAAATACTAAAAGCACACTGAAATTCAATCAATATACATATACATAAGATAATATCCAAGAAAGACCTAGGAATAGTACCTTTTCAGGTACAACTCATTGCGAGGTTACCCCAAAGGGATTCCATCATAATAAACGAGCTCGTAAGCTCCTTTCTCTAACACCTTAGAAATAACAAAAGGTCCATACCACATGGACTCGAACTTACCCTTCCCTAGTTTGTCATATCTTTGGTCATAAGTCAATATTAGGTCACCCTCATTAAAGGCACGAGGCTGGACGAATTTATCATACTGTTCCTTAACACGTTTCTTATGTGCCTCATTATCCAAGGCATCATCTCTGTGAGTCTCGTCAAGGTTATTCAAGTACAAAAATATTTCTTCCTCTATGGAAGTGTCTGGGAGAAGTTCGACAGCAAGTTGTAAAGATGGAATCTGACATTGGATTGGAAAGATAGCTTCGAGTCCATAGACAAGCTGGAATGGCGTGAAACTAGTAGCTATTTTCAAAGAAGTCCGATAAGCCCAAAGAGTGGAGAAAAGAACGTGGTGCCAGTTGGATTTATGATCTCCAACCATCTGACGAAGCATAGTTTTCAGAAATTTGTTGATGGCCTCTACGTGACCATTAGCTTGCGGATAATACGGCGTAGAGTTTTCATGGTGAAAACCTAGCTTGGCACTTAGTTCCTCCATCATTTGATTACATAAATGAGATCTGTGATCGGTGACGATGGATTGCGGAACTCCAAATCTAGATATGATATGATTGAATAAGAAGAGAGTGATAGTCTTACCATCTTCTGCATATGTAAGCATGGCCTCATCCCATTTTGTGAAATAATCAATGGCTACGATTATGTAACCATGCCCCCTAGATAAGGTAGGCTTACAATGCATGAAGTCAATCCCCCATTTGGCGAATGGGCCAAAGGCAATGACGGGGTGTAGCAAAGCAGGATGGGTGTGATTTTTAGGATAAAAGTGTTGACAAGGTGGGCATTTCTTAACAGCCTCATGACAGTCTTTGAATATAGAATGCCAGAAATAGCCAACGTGAAGGATTTTCTAGGCTGTAGCCATCCCAAATAAATGGCTGCCACATGCTCCAGAGTGGCAATCATTCAACACATGTTCATCCTCCTCATGGATGAGGCATTGCCAGATAATAGAGTCGATCCCATGTCTATACAAAGTATCATTCAAGATGAGATATTATTTCACATGGTGATGGATATGGTGGTGATCATCGCGAGATAAACGCAGCTGAAATCGCTATGTTTGGAGATAAATCAATAAATCTCCATACCAAGGATCAGTAGTGCTAATCAGGAACAGGAATTCATCCGGAAATGAATCACTGGGCTCAGATTCTGTCGAAGCATGGGGAAGATCACACATAAGCTTGAAAAATACCAAGGATTTATTTGATGTGGCCTTGGTAAACTCCAGATCGAACTCCTGAAGGATGACAACCCAACAAAATTACTTGCCCTCGAGTACCTGACGAGTCAAGATGTAGTACATCGGGTTCTGGTATGCTAATATAGTGGTAGTGCAGAGCAAAATGTAGTGATGGAAATTTTGTACATCAATGACCATGGCTAATGCTAACTTTTCCACACATGAATAATGAGTTTTGGAATCCATAAGATTCTTACTGGCATAATAAATCACGTGCTCTTGACCATGGAGATTGTCCTGCACTAAACCATCGCGATGGTAGTAGCAGAGGTAGCAATATACAAGAGAAAGTCCTTTGAATAATCTGGGGGGTGTATCATGGGTGAATGAGTTAGAGCATGTTTAATATTATCAAAGGAGCATTGGGCGTAGTCATCCCAGAAGAACAGAGTGTTCTTCTTGAGGGGATGCATGTAACCGTGCATTTTCTCTGCAAAATTGCACACGAAACAGCAGAGAAAGTTTTCCTTCCCTTGCAAACATTGGAGTTCAAGGAGGTTAGTTGGGGATGGTAGATATAAGATAGCGGCAATCTTCAAAGGATCGATCCAGATGCCATATTTGGATACCACAAAGCCTAGCAGATGTCCCATCTCAACACAGAAAACACATTTATGCGAATTGAGCCATATATTATAATGATGGCATCTCAGGAATATGTCTCTAAGATGACTAGGATGGTCCTCCCATCACTGTGAATGAGTAGGGAGGTCATCAAGGTATAGTTCAACAATATGTTTGATGTCGTGAAACACATAGGATATTGCACGCTGGAACATCGCTCCAACATTTTTCAAGCCAAAAGGTAACTTCTTATATGCAAAGGTTCCCCATGGGAAAATAAATGTCGTCTTATGTTGATCGGAGGGTAATATCTCAATCTGATTATAGCCAGAGAAGCCATCCATGAATGAAAAGATGACACTTTCGGCACAGTTGTTGATAATCTGATCGACGTACAGGGTAGGAAAGTTGTCCTTGGGACAAGCTTTATTTAAATCCCTAAATTCAATGTAGACTCTAATGGTGCCCTGCTTTTTATTGACAGGGACAACGTTCGATACCCATTCCGTCAGAGGTACAGGATAAATAAACCCAACTTTGAGAAGTTTTTCAATTTCATATTTAATAGCTGTGGCCTTCCAATGATGGACTTGACTAAGTTTCTGCCTGACAGGTTTAGCCGTGGGATAGGTTTTAATCTCATGGACCACAATGGATGGGTCAATCCCCGGAATCTCTTCATAGGACCAAGAAAAAATATCACAGAATTCCTTAAAAAGTGCCTTGTATGCTTCAGATTCATCTGTCGAGCAGTTTTGCCCAACATGAACATGCTCGATAACATCAGGCTTGGCTGATATGTCAATCGGGTTCGTCTAAGTAATGGTGCAAAGGTTTCCTTCAGAATCTGTATCTTACAACAATATAGGACTTCAGGGAACGTTGACAATATCAGCAGGAAACAAGGATGCAAAATCATGGCTACCCAATCTGGTATTGGGGAGGAACATGGATCTATGATGGTGATCCTCCCAAATGTGCTCATCCGTATTCATGATCTCCATATTGGACTCATCGGAAGGAAAAGTCTTAGAGAGATAATCTATAACAAGAAGAGAAGGTTCTAACCAGTATGGTAAATGGTAAGGTTCTGAAGCCACTAGATGAAGGTCATCAGTCTGATCATCAAAAAATGTTTGAATGGTGTCATACATAGCTTCGTGTGGACTCAATGAGGTGGACTCAACAACATTTTTTCCCTTAGGATCATAATCAAATGAGGTGATCATATGTACTGTCACGGTATCCGTGCTAGGAGGGGTGGATGGAAAAATCCCCATAAGGGATGTATCCTTCAACATGCCTACCCCAATCGATTGGTAAGGAGGAGGGGACTGGCCTAACATGGGGATGTTATTAGCTGTGGAGGTAGTGACATCCAGTGTATAGAAATCAAGTTGATCAATAGTAACAATTCTCCCTAGATGCGGGAATTGGACTGTTCAGAAAACTATTGAAGAAACAATAGTCATGGCATAGAACCAATTCCTTCCTAGAAGGAGGTTGTGATCTAAAGGGGCATCTACCACTTCTACTTGGATGGAAACAGTTTTTCCCCCCAGCTTGACTGCTAGGGATGATATGAGACCATGGGGTTGGAAACCCTATCCATCAAAGGCTTTAAGGGTTGTACGTGTGATGGCCTCCCATTTTTTCCATCTACCATCCCATTTCTACTTCAAATTTGTAAAGGAACCAGTGATTTTGATCTCATTTTATTGTATATATTGTGCTCAACTATATATTTTGAAGGGGATGCATCAAAACTTTAAGCAAGGTAAAATTCTTATTTTTTTAGTTATTTTATTCATTATTCTGATGGATTTCAACTTATGATTAAACCTCTAATTATTTTCCAAAGGTTTGTTTCCCATGCAGTGGTTCTTTTGGTTGCTCGATCCGACACTCGTTCCGGCACTCACTGAGCATGTATTGATTGGTTCAGATATTTGGGGGATTCATTTGTCCAAAACTATGCTTGGTCATTTCAATATGGATTTTGAGCTATCAGTCATCATTCACATGCTCTATTTCCCCCAGAAGTCGTGGCCCTAATCTCAAGCAATTTGGCAATGGCATTCCCATCATTAATCAAGAACCTGATTTCAGGCTCAATTTCTGAGCAATCGATGGGGAATTAATCAAAACGGTTCAAAACCCACTTCATAAATGGCCCCGTTTACCCCTATCCATGGGAAATTTTCATAATTTCTGAACGAATGTGGAGAAATCCTTTCCAAAACAGACGTGGTTTTTCCATATTTTGGTGTTGGTCGTTTTCTAGGTGGTTGCACAAATTTCTGATTTTTGGGATGGATCTTATCCATCTATTGATGTATAAATAAATCCTTAGAAGGATGAGACAGGGAGAAGACACTGTAAACTATGGTTTTTATTAATTGATCAACAGCTGCATTTATCTTCTTAAATTTTTAATTCCAGACTCGTAGGTGTTGAAGGCAGGGCCCACCTTCAACTCTGATCATCTATGTATAAGCGTTGTTTTTACTGCTGTAAGTGAAGTTATATTGCATATTTTGATACTTCTTTTTATGAATGTATGCTAATGGTTTTTTTAATAACTTGTGATTTGGGAATGAGATTCATACTTACATTAAACTATTCGATGTCATTACAATATGTGTGATGAGTTTGATTGTATTCAGTTTGGCCTGTAGGTTCAATCTAGCAGAGTAGTGAGAGTTGGATTTGGATTTCAGACTCCTTTTACTTCCAGAGTGATACCGATTATTGGATGATTACAATCCTTGTCTAGAATCCTTTTAGTTTATAGCGTTTACAAGGCTGTGGAGTATTTTAAAGGGTTGTATTGTATTGCTTTTAAAGAATTTGAAAGAACTTGCAGTATTTATTGAATTCACAGAGGTTTTAGAGATTTGAGTTTATAGAGTTTTTAGGGTTTTCCGGATAGCATTTCGAATTGTCTATATAGGGATTGGAGTTATGATTTTGTTCATTTCATGATATTGAATGAAATTAAGGAAAAGAATCACAGTTCATTAATAGGTGACAACATTGTTTCCTATGGTTTGAATATAAGTCTTGTAGAACATGCAAATGAGAGTGAAGTGTGTGTTGTTTGAATAAGTTCCAATACATTTTTGTGACCATAGAATGCAAGTAGAGTGTATCCATTTTTAGCAGAAAGACAAGTTTAATGCTAGCTTGTGATGGTAAGTGTTTGTATGATTTAGGGTTAAGAAGAGACATCATAAGATTCTTTACAGGTGATGAATGTAGTCTTAGATGTAATATTAGAAAGATATAAAACCATTAAGATTGATCCAGAGTATTCATTTTGTAGGCAAGTTTGAAATTAGGGTTTTCCTTTAATAAATTATCTACTTGTTTGGTTGATTGTTTTAAGGAATAGATCAACAAGTAGCATAATTCGAGATTGCTATAGATTGCATTGGATTTGACAAGTTTGTAGATTTTAAAACAACAATCAGCAACCTGATTCCCTTTCCTTAGGTTAGACTCAACAACTTTTGGTATTGATTGTCCAATAGAGTAGTAGTTTCATAGATTACATTCTGTTGCTTTGTCTATGAGCAAATCAAAATTACCCTAGGCATGAGCTTGAAACCATTTTACCTGCACATATAGTGTAGTGACTCAAAGTTTACGTGTCCTGGTTGACAATTAAATTGAAGGTAAATAAATAGCAATAATTTTACCCAACAAGGTGATGTGACAAGCTCGGGAGAGTCGAGAGCCCTCCAACAAGTCAGAGATAACACCGAGGTCGAAGCTCCTTCATCTATTACCATTCGAAAGACTTTCTTTCCCACTACTTTCGTAA
Organism: Pseudotsuga menziesii; assembly: GCA_001517045.1. Taxonomy (NCBI): domain Eukaryota; kingdom Viridiplantae; phylum Streptophyta; class Pinopsida; order Pinales; family Pinaceae; genus Pseudotsuga; species Pseudotsuga menziesii. The sequence goes on along the minus strand of LPNX011092213.1, from coordinate 177,248 downwards.
TGATCTGAAAAGCAAGTTTATGCGGTAATCTAGGCTTTTGGTTCTCAACATTGAAATGAATCAAGTTAGTATTATTTGGGTCTAAAGTTCCTAGTGATGTCAACAAGTTCTTGCACTGTGTGGGGCAACTTTGGAGCACTTCTAGGGTAGACATCGCACAACGTGCCTGAGCGAGATCTTCAACCACATTATAAAATTGAGTAGCTCAGGAATTGGGATTAAAGACAGCCTTCCGAAGAGTGCTCTTAGGTGGGTGCAAAATCATGTTGAGAGTAGGCTTCTCGATAGATAAGGGGACATTAGATGAGGATTCAAGAGAACTAGTAGAGGGGACTTTCCCTGAAGAAGGTTGATCTTCTTTCTTATCTGCGGGTTTATCATAATTCTAACTTCGAGTTTGCAGATGGATGTTATCTAAGGACATCATACAAATTTCCTCTGATGAACTAGAGTTACCCTAATTAGACAAGTAGTATATAGGTTTTTGTTGAGAGGGAAAAGGATCCATAAGTACTGTGGGTGCGGGATTGGACTTCAGAAATTGGGAGATTTCATCCCAACAAGGACACTTGTTTGAAAAATGGTCACCACTGCATAGCAGATAGGGATATTTTTCCTTCCTTTTCCCTTTGTCGTTATCACTGTTGGTTGGTCTTGGAGTGTTCAGTTGGTTTCCAGGTTTTTTATTTCTATTTTTACCTTTCTTTTTATTACTACCCAAGGTTTGAGTACTTTGAATAGAATTGACCTCGGTGGAAACCTTAGGAGTCGAAGGAGTAGGGTTGGCAATTTGGGTTTGCTTGGCAAGTTTTGCTGTGGATGGGGACTGGATTGAACCAACAATCTTATCAACAGGTACTTCTGCTGGTGGCTTGGTAGGATCAGTGCTGGGGTGAGGAGCTTGAGGAATCAAGTCATAAAGAGTTCCAGACTGGGAATAGAGAAAGTCTAGGTACTGAGCACGACTAGTATCCTGCACTTTGGTAACGGCACTGCCCATAGCCGCATCTCGGGCAATAGTAGGCAACAAGGATTTAGTGAACCAATCAGCTAGTAACTGATTTGGAATAGGGGCCTTAATAAGCCTTCTCCGCCTTCTCCACTCATGAATATGATCGAAAACGTGGGTGGAGGTGTTCTGTTACAAAGAGGTTAAAAGATCAGTGCCCGTTTCATAATGAATAGGGAGCTGAAAGTGTGTAAGAAAAACGGTTGCCAACAAGCCAAAATCCATAAACAAATGTTGTGGGAGTTCAATGTACCACTTCGCGGCCATACAGGCCAAAGTTTGTTGAAAGAGTTTTAACCGAACGGAGTCATACATGAGGGAGTTGGAAGAACACCACAAATGGAATGCCATAACATGGTTCTTCGGATCTTCTCCCTGCTTCCCATCAAATTTTGGAATATCCAATGGTAACTTTACCGAAATGGGAGGCCACGAGGGATTGTGTTGAATGGGATCATTAATCAACTTGGACAAATCAGGTAAGTCCAAAGTTGCTAGAAAAGGTAACTGTCGGTTGGGTTGCACATACTGGTAATATTGATATGGCATATAATTACCAGTAGGACCATAAGTTGACTGAAAAACAGGTTGTTGTGATGAAGAACTACTGGAAAATCCACCTGCAGGGGGTTGATTTCCAGGATCAGGACCGCTAGGACCGCTAGGACCACTAGGGCCTCCATGAGGAGGACCACCAGGGCCACCAGGACCCCTAGGACCACCAGGACCCCTAGGACCACCAGGACCATTACGACCACCAAGACCATTAGGACCACTAGACCCTCTAGAGCCACCAGGAGGTAAACCTCTAGAGCCTCCAGAACCACTAGGTGGAGGGCCACTAGACCCTCAAGAGCCATAAGGAGGAAAGCCACCAGGCCCCCCAAAACCACTAGGACCACTAGGACCATAAGGAGGAAATTTTCCAGATCCTCCAGGACCAGTAGGTCCCCCAAGGGGAGGACCTCCATAAGGCGGTCCTCCAGCACCTCCCGCAATATGTATAGGTATCCCCCTCATAGCTGGCATGTAAGACTAGTTGGGTTTCCCCCATGGCGTAAAAGTGTTACTAGAGCATGGAATTCTAGCATAAGGCATTCCTTTAGGATTGGGTGGATGATTACCTACAGGTATTTGATAACCATAACCTCCAGAAGACTGAACGATTACAGGCTGTGTTCCTAAGGGCTGACCTGAACTGGATGGGGGATTAACCATATTAGTATGGGTGGGAGGGACATAAATTGTAGATGGTTCTATGATAGAGGTCTGCCTTGGCTAGGTACAATTCCGGCCGCAGATAACGTAGGTCGTGCCGGGGGTTACCCCTCGACACTAGAAGGTACTGACGAAATGGGAATTGAAGGTTGGGCCCCTAGGTATAGAAGACCTAGGAGGATTAGGAACAGACATAACATGAGAGGTGATAGGGGTGGTAATTTGACATGGGATGTGTGGTGTTACTACACAATCTATAATCGGTTCAATGGGTCTCATAGAATCGGCAAGTGAACGATATCCCATAGGAAGAGATGTGGAATGTGATGGTCTTGGTCCTAATATTTCATATATCTTCTTATCAATAACATGTGCATGGAGAATGACTACACGGTATTTCCTATGTTCTTCTTCGTCTTCAGAAGAGTTTACACATGTTACCACCTAAGTTGTACTCAGTGGTTTTTTATCAAGTGAACCTGGTGAACCGGACAAGGTTAACTTATTTGGACTTCAGAAGACCTTTGGAAGTACTTCTGGGAAGTGCTTGTTGTACTATATCACATGTTCATACCCCATGGGAGAATTGTAATAAATGTTCTAGCATGATAGTGTCTGTAAAAGACTCGGTCTCTTAGACTTTATTTGTCAATCCGATCAGCCCAGGGTGTTTTTTCCCTTGGTTATTATTGGTTGTTGAATAAACGACTACTAATTTCTGAGTTTTTCACTCCATACCTCCAAAGTTGGGGTGGTCGGCTTGGAATTTAGGCCTATTGAGGTTATTAGAGTCTATGTGTCAATGTATAAGCATGCTAGACATCATGGTCGAGTCATATGAACATGTCTAAGTCCCCCTAGGTTTTTTCAATTTTTCAATTTTTCAATTTTTTAGTTTTTTCAGTGTTTTTTATTAAAAATTTAATTTTTCCAAAACTTAGGCTATTTTTTAATAGTTTAATTGGAAAAATTGATTTTGTAATAAAATTGGGCCAAATAATCAGTTTCAGTCATGTAGGTGCTCATTTTTAAGCTAAGAGCACCATGTAAACCCATGGACCCACTATTTCTTAGTTTTGAGTGATTTTCCATCACTCAGGTCAGAAAGCCCCAAAAATCAATTATTGATTACTTTAATTAATAAATTGATGAATAATGGAGCAAATACAAAATCATAAATCAATGGATTCTCAACCGATTTGATTGAAATCAGTCAGATTTGAAGCAGATTGACTAGATCTGACAAATCCTTGACTGAAGGAGGTGATCAAATCAGATCTAGAGTTGATCTTCAGCTGTATTTATGGGGAATTGCACCCTCTCTCTCTCCTCCACATGTGTGGACTCTCCTAGATGCTCTATGGACTGATGTGTCGGTTTATGGGTTGATGTGTCAGCTCAATCAAGCCCCCGGTTGACAAGTAGGCTTAGTTCAGCTTCAGATCTGCATTGATTGACTCTCCATCAGCTGATTTGATCTAATTCCTTGGCAATTGCACCCCCCCCTTGGGCTGGATGTCTTGTTTTTGTATATGTCCAGGCAAAAGCTCCCTCTTCCAAGCTAGTTAGAGCTAGATTGAAGGGCTTGCTATTGTAATTGTGTATTGATCATCATTTGTTGAAATAAAGAGAAACTTTGGAGGCTCAATTGTGGAGTACCTTTCATGTGTGGATCATCATTATCATGCTGCATTTGAGGTGAAACTGCTATTTTTTCAATTTCTTGCACTTAACTGTTGTCTGCCTGAATGGTTATTGGAATCATAGGGATAGATAATTGTAAGTAAGCTTACTTACTTCTATTTTTCTGCATATGTTTGAATGAGCTAATATCTGTATGCTAAATAAGATTATTTCCATGTTGTATCATCTACTTCTCATATCTATCTTTAAATTTAATGGTTTTGTTTGCAGGATTTGTTGTGTAGCTTACAGGTATGCCATGATTGGAAGATCTATGGTTCAGGTTTGATTCCATTGGTTTTCCAACAGATATTGTGAATCTAGTGCCCCTCAGTGCTTCACTAACAAGTTTCCTTTGCAGATCTACTTCAACAACAAGCACTTCTCTTTTCCTTTTCCTCCTTCAAAAATCTTAAATTTTCTTCAAACTGGTTACTATCAAGGAATCTTATTGCTTTGATCTGTCTCATTAAGAAAATTACATATAGATCTAGTTAGTAAGATCCTCTCTTAAATTTAGATCTCAGTTTTGTTTTTCATATAAAGTTATATTTTAAGAGATTTAGCTGAAATTACCCTATTTTTGTAAGCATTTTAATGAAAATTTGTAGCTTGATGTTAAGGTAGTTTCCTTTGCTGTACTTTAAAGTTTATATTCTACAATAAAAGTGCACATCTTATTGTCTACCCAAACAGCAAGCCAGGATCCCAAGGAAAGCTTGCTTTCCTTGGTTCCTTTTTGCATAACTAGATTACCCCAATTTAACAAAATTTTACTTAAGTTTTTTTTTGATAACTAGTGTAGTAACCCAAAACACTTTCAAAGTGTGTTTGGGCATATTTGATTCTAATTGATCGCTTTTTTTTATCAGTTCCAACAAAAAAAAGGAGGAAACTCTACCAAATTTCCAACTCTTGGACGAATCGGAGCTTCCTGGAAGCTTCCCCCACCACCTTGTTTAATTCTAGCTTGTTACAAGCTTGTTGTAAGCCTTTGGATCCTGGATAACAAGGACCAAAGTGCATCAATTTTAATTTTCTTATATTGTAAATCGCTTCTAATAAAAATAAAAGGTCCTTTCGAATAGGCTCTTTCGAGCCTATTCACCATTCCCCCTGGGGGGATTTGCGTCGGTGTCAATTTTTTACTTTTTGTTCATAACTTTTCAAACTAGCGTAGCTCTAATATGCAGGGTAGTATACTTTGATTCATTATCAATTTCATATTCCATATTTGATATTTCAAAGTAATATTAATACTTACCCCACGACTTCCCGATTGACCCGAAAGGGGAAAGAGATGCGTGGTAGGACTAATTAGAAAACCGGAATAGTGTGCCTGTGTTTTCCTTTTCATCATTTGTTTCTTCAGCTATTATAAAATTAACCCCTCCTTGATTCCCCGAGTGAGATCCACTTGGATCGAAAGAGGTTCCTAGAGGTTTTTCTTTTTAATAAGAACACCCTTTCTTTAAAAATTTACTAAAATTGACAAGACTCTGGTGTGTGTGCTCTGCACTTGACTGTGGTTCGTTCGATCAGTTAAACTGTATCAAAATAATTTGAGTGACTAGAATAATTAGGACTCACTCTCCCAAATTGACAAACCATCAGGTAAAAATCCAACACCTAGATCAAACCATCACGGTGGCAAAATACCCAAAGGAAGCGGGAACTTCTGAAAAGTGACCTCGGGGCGCCGATCTCTGTCACACCCTAAAGGGTGCGTTATGAACAATAGCCCCAGAGACTCCATTCAGACCACATATCCCTTGCGGGTAGCCGTGAAGGTTTATTTTTGGATATACTCCGAGTACTCTCGGGTATATCTGGAGTCCACCCTTCGCCTAATTTTAATCAACTCACACCTCACATTAACTTAAAATGTACCAAGAGGCAATTGCAAGACATTCACTCCAAGCACATGCAAGTACATTGATTTTATTTTGACTCCATGCTAAGGCATTGGTTATTTTCTTGCTTTATATATATATTGTGTCTCAGCATTGTGCTTTCGTGCGCTCATTTTTGTATCTTGTCATCTTTGATTGTCTATATTTAAATTTCAAACTCCTAAGTAACTCATTCAGTTTAACATCACCATACTAAGGAATTAGCCTTAGTAACTTAATAGGGTCTACCCCCCTTGGCTTCGTTAGGAGTTGAGCCTAAACGGAGGAGTCAAGAACAAGGTGACATCCTTGACTCGAGACTTGCCCCCAAGGACACACCAAGTGGCTTGAAGATTTCTGCCACGTGACCCAGGTGTGTGTAAGGCGGCAACATTTTTTGGCGCCATTGCCGGGGATAAATCTTTTTATTCCCGAGTATGAATTAGCTTAACTTTTTTCTAAACAACTAAAAAGATAAAAACTTTTGATTGATCTAGTCTTTAAAAAACATAAAATTTAAAACTCGATCCATCTGGTGACTCCACTATCTAACATCCCTTTAAGAATTTCTACCCAAAGAAATCGTCGACATTTATTCAATCCTCTCCCTGATCCCGGAAGGTTTATTAGGGAAAGAATGAATAGGCAGACTTCTCGTAGAAACCTTCAAAATTTAGGAGACCAATCCCTCTTAGATATCCATCACATATTTGTAGAGAGTCATACCTTCCAATCTCAAGAAATGACGGAATTTTACAAACCCCTTGACTTTTCTCAGATAGCAGGTAGTCCTCATGACATTCTTAATGATGCTATCAAGAAGCTCCCCATATTCGAGGGAAATAATGCCATCACTTCCAAGTCTCACCTCCAAAATTTTGATAAGCACCTGGTCAGTTACTACAATAATGCTGCCTCTAACCATGAATATGTCAAAACGAAGCTCTTTTCTTTATCTTTAGAGGATGCTGCTGCGGAGTGGTACCCCGACCTTGGTGATGATTCATATAAAACTCTTAATGAATTCCTAGAAGGTTTTAAGAAGAAATGGGGGGAAAAGAAAGAACCAAGACATCTGCTTGCTGCCCTTCATAACATAAAGAAGATGGAAAATGAAACCATTGATGAATTTAATACTAAGTTTAGGTGTGTGGTTTCCAACCTCCCTAGAGAAATCAAGCCAAGGGATCCCTCCATCCTCATATCTTACATCGAAGCTTTCACTGGTGATTTGAGGTACCAGTTAAGGGACAAAGAGCCGACCGATCTAAAAACTGCTCAGGATTTGGCCGAGAAAATAGAAAAGAATATGTAGTCTTCAGGAAAATCCAACATTCCAGGTTACACTAGGGGAAACACTTCATACAATAAAGAGAAGGGAAAAGCCGTTGAATTAGAGGAAAAGGAAAACTATAAAGACCCCATGGAAAAGGTAACTAACATGATAGAAAAATTGGTTACTAGTCAGAACCAACTCATGGAAAATCAATCTATACAATTGAATAATATTCAGAACAGAATAATCACAATGGAAAGAAATAATGGACCTAGGAACTTTCAGCCTAAACAGAATCAGGTGTATCAGAAGAAGGCTCCTCAACAAGAACCTAGGATTCCAAACCAATTAGACTCAACTAACCTGGTAGAAGAAGTCATTCCATGTTGTAGACCTTGTGATCAATTCCACCAGGAAAGCACTTGCTATATAGAAAACCAAGTTATAGAACATGGAATGGCCGAGGTGAGTAATCAGGAAACAACATCAAGCGAGTCTGATCATGTGTACATGGTAGGCCAAACCTATCCTTTATCAAACTAGCATTGGCAGCATGCCATGGATTACGGTTATGAGAAGGATCTCCTTTCCAACTTTTATGGTGTAATTCCTTCTCTGAAAGCAATTAAGCAAATGAAGGAGGCTAGGTTCAAGGGAGCAGTATATCAAAGAATAGAGAAGCCATCACCGTCTAAACAATACAAGTCAAAGGTAATCGCTCCTCCCCTCCCAAATCCACCTATTGTCCCTGAATCAAATATTGATATGGGAGAATGGATAAGTAGTGCTAAGATTCGTGTTTATGCAACTGATGCCCTTAAAATTCCTGGTCAAAAAGAAAATTTGTTGAAATCCTTAGAGAATAGTCAAAGTAAAGCTCATAATATTGTTAAAGAGGATCCTCTTCCTAATAACAATGCTATATTTGAAGCTGAACATATTGAACCTATAGATATGCCTATAGTCCTCAACAGTGTTGATCCAAGAAGAGAATACCACCCACCTTTTTATGTCTCCCTCTTAGTTGATAAACTTCTCCTTCATAACTGCATGTTAGATTCAGGTGCTTCATCAAATGTCATGACAAGAAAAGTAACGGGGCAGCTAAATCTAAGGGTCACCCGACCCTACCACAATGTTTGTGCCATGGATGCAAGAGAAGTTGAAATGGTAGGGATAATATTAAATTTACAGGTTAAGTTGGCTAAGTATCCTGATATCGACATGTTGATGGATGTGGTGGTGATAGATGTTCCAGATAATTGGGGTATGTTGCTATCCAGAAAATGGGCCGCAACTCTTGGTGGGCACATTCAAATGGATTGGACATATGCTACTATACTTGCATCAGAGAACACTAGGGTGATTCTCCACAGAGAAAAGCTGAGGAAACGACATGTAGAAAACCCTAAGAAGCCTGGAAATGAATTTGTTCATTTCACTGATAACTTTGGAAACTATGCTATTTTGTCAAATTTCATGGCCCCTATTAAGGAAAACATTAAAAATGAAAAGATCGATGAATTTTGGCAAATGTACTTTGACGGGGCTTATTCCAAAACCGAAAAAGGTGCGGGCATTATGATCATCTCTCCTTCAGATAAAATCTACAACTTTGCGTTCAAGTTAGAGTTTGAAGCATCAAACAATGTAGCCAAGTATGAGGCATTGCTCCTAGGGTTAGAAACCACTAAAGATATGGGGATAAAGATGTTGAACATAAAGGGTGATTTAGATCTAGTTTTCCTCCATATTAAGAATCAATATCAATGCAAAAATGATAGACTAATAAAGTATAGAAATGCCACATGGGACACTATGGAATGGTTCGATGCACTTAACATTCAAAAGGTACATAGGGAAATGAATGGGTTAGCAGATAAATTGGTAGTAGCAGCATCCACCCTCTAGCCATCGGATGAAATGATTAATGGGAATGGAAAGATGGAAATCAATTTTATATCTTCAAATCTGGATAATATAGACCACTGGTAGGTGTTCAAAGATAATGAGCAACTCTTGAGATTCATCCACAACCTACAAGAGTTTGAAGGTTGCAAGATCAGTTATCAGCAGGAGGGTAAAGAGTATCAGGAGTGCGAGGATAATCAAAGGAATCACATCCCGAGTAGCCTTATATATTTTGAGAATATTTTCAATCAACAGGATCATCATAAAAAATTAAAAAAAGAAATAAAAATTGGGAATTATATGGAAATAAAAATAGGAACTGACAAAGGCCCCAAGTTAATAAAAATCAGAAAAGGTACTTCGGAAAAGGAAAGGAACAATTTGATCAACTTAATCAAAGAGTATAGAGATGTGTTGGCCTTTAGTTATGATGAGCTTAAATCCTATCGGGAGGATGTGTTTCAACACACTATTCCCCTCATAGAAGAAGCTAAGGAGGTCAAACCTTTCCGACAAAAACTTAGGTGAATAAATCCTAAGTTGGCCCCCATTGTACAGAAGGAACTTCAGAAGATGTTAGCAGCAGGGATCATAGCACCTACAAGACATTCATCTTGGTTCTCCAACTTAGTTGTGGTCAGAAAGAAGAATGGGTCAATTAGAATATGCATAGATTTTAGGAATCTAAATACATCATGCCTCAAAGATAATTACCCATTACCCGACATGGAAACATTGCTTCAAAGAGTAATAGGATCAGGAATGATGTCCATGTTGGATGGATTTTCTGCTTATAACCAGGTGTTGGTAAATAAGGAGGATCAACATAAGACTACATTCACCACACCTTGGGGTACCTATAAATTTCTAAGAATGCATTTTGGCTTATTGAATGCTGGTGCCACCTTCCAAAGAGACATGGATTTTGCCTTCAAAGAACTTATAGGCAAAATAATCGAAATATATCAAGATGACTTAACTGTTTTTTCAAAGGAAAGATCTGACCACATAAGTCATCTTAGGCAGGTTTTTATAAGATGTCGGAAATATGGTATTTCCTTGAATCCCGCCAAGTCAATCTTTGGAGTTGATGAAGGCAAGTTGTTGGGGCACATCATTTCTAAGGATGGTGTCAAGGTTGATCCTAAGAGAGCTGAAGCCATTAAGAAATTCCCCTTGCCTCAAAATCTAAAAGCTCTCCAGTCCTTTAATGGTAAAATCAATTTCATAAGAAGATTCATCCCAAATTTAGCAGAATTAATGAAACCTCTACAAAATTTATTAAAGAAAGATGCTAAGTTTGAGTGGACGGATGAAGGGAAGGTTGCATTCAAGTCTATCAAAAATTCCATATCCATGTCCCCAGTCTTGATTAGTCCATATTATTCCAAATAATTTCAGATATTTTCCTTTGCCTCAGAAGAAACCATTGCCGGTGTTTTGCTTCAAAAGAATAAGGAGGGACAAGAGCAACCTATAGCCTTTATGAGTAGAGCCTTACAAAATTCAGAGTTGAAGTATACCACAATGGAGAAAGATGCCTATGCTCTTGTCAAGTACTTTAAACATTTCAGAACTTAGATAGGTTACTCCAAAATCATTAGATATGTACCCCATGCAGCTTTCAAGGATATCATGTCTCAACAGGATTGTCTGGGAATCAGGGGTAAGTGGGTTTCAAAGATTCAAGAATATGATTTGGAGATAAAACCTACTAAATTAATTAAGGGACAGGGTCTTGAAAAGATGTTGACCCAAGGAAATGAAAATGCCTTAGGAATAATCTTCCAGAACAGTGATTCAGAACAAAGTGTATTAGACAAGCTTCAGAGATTAGAGCAGCACCCTTGGTACACCGACATCATATTTTTCCTTCGCAACCTTACATATCCCGATCACTTACTTGGCCATAAAAAAAGAGCATTAAGGTTGAAAGCAACTAATTATTATTTGACAAAATATGGTTTGGGTTGGAGAAACCCCGATGGTTTAATACTTAGATGTGTCGATGAACCTGAGGCCAAGAAACTCATGGTTGAGTTCCATTCAGGATTTTGTGGTGGACATTTTGCAGAAAAAACAACCGCCCACAAAATCCTTAGAGCAAGCTACTATTGGCCAAACCTATTTTCAGATGTGCACAAGGCTGTCAGAGTTTGCCCCCAGTGTCAGTTATTCACCGGAAAGCAACAAATGAAAGCCTTTCCTTTAAATCCAATAGTAGTCCAAGCCCCTTTCCAGTAGTGGGGGCTTGATTTCATCGGTAAGTTCAAAGATAACTTGAGCAATGGTTATTCTTGGATTCTTACCGCCACTGATTATTTTACCAAGTGGGTAGAGGAGATACCCACCAAGAAGGCAACCGATGCTATAGTTATGGATTTCTTAGAGGATAAGATTATCACAAGATTCGGTGTGCTAGCTAGAATCATCACAGATAATGGACCGTGCTTTGTTTCTTCTGATATGTCATCTTTCTGTTTCAAGTACAGCATTATCCTATCCCACTCATCCAATTACTATCCCCAAGGAAATGGTCTAGCGAAATCAATTAACAAGAACTTAATGACCATAATCAAAAAAATTGTGGGTGACAATAAGAAGGCTTGGGATAGCAAGATCAAATTAGCATTATGGGCCGATAGAATCACCAAGAAAATTTCAACCAGGAGGAGCCCTTTCAAACTAGTCTATGGCCTTGATGTCACCTTACCATTCCATCTAAAGCTTCCAGTTTATCAGTTTCTCCAAACCTTCAGCTTAGATCAAGAGGTCATTCAGAGCAGAATAAACTAGTTGATCAAGCTAGATGAGAGTAGAAGAAATTCTCTTGACCAGCATATCAAAAATTTAGACAAGGTCAAGAGAACCTTTGATAAGTCTACCCAGCCAGGATCCTTCCATGTAGGTGACACAGTTTTACGTTGGGACAAATGACGGGAGAAATCGGGGAAACATGGAAAGCTAGACAACTTATGGTTGGGATCGTACATCATCGATGAAATAGCAGGAACGAACTCCTTCTATCTAAATGACCTAGAAGGAGAAAGGTTGAGCTTGCCAGTGAATGGTTTCCTCCTCAAGTTGTTTTTCACCAAGATAGTTTGATGCCTTTATTGGCATCGGTGGTTTCAGGGCTAATTTTTGAACCTTACCCTGCATGTATTTCTAAATTTTATATATCATATTGTTGTATCATAGATATTGTTGTATTATAGTTATTTTGTACCATGTTGGAAAATTTTTCTTTGTATATTAGTTTTGTAAAATATTCCTTTTTGCACATCATAGACTAATTATGTACATTAGTTTGATTTTATAGTTAATTTTTTCTTATGTATACATGTTACTGACAAACTCTAATTGCTATGCAGGACCCAGAGATTCCAGAGTTCTCACATCCTCTCCTTTGAACAGAAGATCAGTCAGAGAATGTGTCCCTAGATGGAGCCAGAATGTTACCACCTAAGTTGTACTGAGTGTTTTTTTATCAAGTGAACCTGGTGAACCGAACAGGGTTAACTTGTTCGGACTTCAGAAGACCTTTGGAAGTACTTCTGGGAAGTGCTTGTTGTACTATATCACATGTTCATACCCCATGGGAGAATTGTAATAAATGTTCTAGCATGATAGTGTATGTAAAAGACTCGGTCTCTTATACTTTATTTGTCAATCCGATCAGGCCAGGGTGTTTTTTCCCTTGGTTATTAATGGTTGTTGAATAAACGACTGATAATTTCTAAGTTTTTCACTCCATACCTCCAAAGTTGGGGTGGTTAGCTTGGAATTTACGCATATTGTGGTTATTAGAGTTTATGTGTCAATGTATAAGCATGCTAGACATCATGGTCGAGTCATATGAACATGTCTAAGTCCCCTTAGGTTTTTTCAATTTTTCAATTTTTTAGTTTTTTTAGCGTTTTTTTATTAAAAATTTAATTTTTCCAAAACTTAGGCTATTTTTAATAGTTTAATTGGAAAAATTGATTTTGTAATAAAAGTGGGCCAAATAATCAGTTTCAATCATGTAGGTGCTCATTTTCAAGCTAAGAGCACCATGTAAACCCATGGACCCACTATTTCCTAGTTTTGAGTGATTTTCCATCACTCAGGTCAAAAAGCCCCAAAAATCAATTATTGATTATTTTAATTAATAAATTGATGAATAATGGAGCAAATCCAAAATCATAAATCAATGGATTCTCAGCCGATTTGATTGAAATCAGTTATATCTGAAGTAAATTGACTGGATCTGACAAATCCTTGACTGAAGGAGGTGATCAAATCAGATCCAGAGTTGATCTTCAGCTGTATTTATGGGGAATTGTGCCCTCTTTCTCTCCTCCACATGTGTGGACTCTCCTGGATGCTCTGTGGACTGATGTGTCGGTTTATGGGTTGATATGTTAGCTCAATCAAGCCCCCGGTTGACAAGTAGGCTTAGTTCAGCTTCATATCTTCATTGATTGACTCTCCATCAGCTGATTCAATCTGATTCCTTGGGAATTGCACCCCCCTTGGGCTGGATGTCCTGTTTATGTATATATCCAGGCAGAAGCTCCCTCTTCCAAGCTAGTTAGAGCTAGATTGAAGGGCTTGCTATTGTAATTGTGTATTAATCATCATTTTTTGAAATAAAGAGAAGCTTTGGAGGCTCAATTTTGGAGTACCTTTCATGTGTGGATCATTATTATCATGATGCATTTGAGGTGAAACTGCTTTTTTTTCATTTTCTTGCACTTAACTGTTGTCTGCCTGAATGGTTATTGGAATCATAGGGATAGATCATTGTAAGTAAGCTTACTTACTTCTATTTTGCTGCATATCTTTGAATGAGCTAATATCTATATGCTAAATAAGATTATTTGCATGCTGTATCATCTACTTCTCATATGTATCTTCAGATTTAATGGTTTTGTTTGCAGGATTTGTTGTGTATCTTACAGGTTTGCCGTGATTAGAATATATGTGGTTCAGGTTTGATTCCATTTGTTTTCCAACATAGATTGTGAATATTGTGCCCCTCGGTGCTTCACTAACAAGTTTCCTTTGCATATCTGCTTCAGCAACAAGCACTTCTCTTCTCCTTTTCCTCCTTCTCATTAAGAAAATTACATATAGATCTAGTTAGTAAGATCCTCTCTTAATTTTAGATCTCAGTTTCGTTTTGCATATAAAGTTATATTTTAAGAGATCTAGCTGAAATTACCCTATTTTTGCAAGCATTTTAATGAAAATTTGTAGCTTACTGTTAGGGTAGTTTCCTTTGTTGTAATTTAAAGTTAATATTCTGCAATAAAAGTGCACATCTTATTGTCTTCCCAAATAGCAAGCCAAGATCCCAAAGAAAACTTGCTTTCCTTGGTTCCTTTTTGCTTAACTAGATTACCCCAATTTAACAAAATTTTACTTAAGTTTTTTTTCGATAACTAGTGTAGTAACCCAAAACACTTTCAAAGTGTGTTTGGGCATATTTGATTCTGATTCCTCGCTGTTTTTTAGAAGGTCCAACAAAAAAGAGGAGGAAACTCTGCCAAATTTCCAACTCTTGGACGAATCGGAGCTTCCTAGAAGCTTCCCCCACCACCTTGTTTAATTCTAGCTTGTTATAAGCTTGTTGTAAGCCTTCGGATCCCAAATAACAAGGACCAAAGTGAATCAATTTTAATTTTCTCATATTGTAAATCACTTCTAATAAAAAGAAAAGATCCTTTCGAATAGGCTCTTTCGAGCCTATTCACCATTCCCCTTGGGGGGATTTGCGTTAGTGTCAATTTTTTACTTTTTGTTCATATCTTTTCAAACTAGCGTAGCTCTAATCTGCGAGGTAGTATACTTTGATTCATTATCAATTTCATATTCCATATTTGATATTTCAAATTAATCTTAATACTTACCCCATGACTTCTCGGTTGACCCGAAAGGGGAAAGAGATGCGTGGTAGGACTAATTAGAAAACCAGAATAGTGTATCTATGTTTTCCTTTTCATCATTTGTTTCTTCGGCTATTATAAAATTAACCCCTCCTTAATTCCCCGATTGAGATCCACTTGGATCGAAAGAGGTTCCTAGAGGGTTTTCTTTTTAACAAGAACACCCTTTCTTTAAAAATTTACTAAAATTGACAAGACTCCAGTGTGTATGCTCTGCACTTGGCTGCGGTTCGTCCGATCAGTCAAGCTGTATCAAAATAATTTGAGTGACTAGAATAATTAGGACTCACTCTCCCAATTTGACAAACCATCAGGTAAAAATCCAACACCTAGATCAAACCATCACGATGGCAAAATACCCAAAGGAAGCAGGAACTTCTGAAAAGTGACCTCAAGGCACCGATCTCTATCACACCCTAATGGGTGTGTTATGAACAATAGCCCCAGAGACTCCATTCAGCCCATATATTCCTTGCGGGTAGCCGTGAAGGTTTAGTTTTGGACATACTCCGAGTACTCTCGGGTATATCTAGAGTCCACCCCTTCGCCTAATTTTAATCAACTCACACCTCACATTAACTTAAAGCGTACTAAGAGGAAATTGCAAAACATTCACTCCAAGCACATGCAAGTACATTGATTTTATTTTGACTCCATTCTAAGGCACTGGTTATTTTATTGCTTTATATATATATTGTGTCTCGGCATTGTGCTTTCGTGCGCTCATTTTTGTATCTTGTCATCTTTGATTGTCTATAGTTAAATTTCAAACTCCTAAGTAACTCATTTAGTTTAACATCACCATAGTAAGTAATTAGCCTTAGTAACTTAATAGGGTCTACCCCCCTTGGCTTCCGTAGGAGTTGAGCCTAAATGGAGGAGTCAAGAACAAGGTGACAGCCTTGACTCGAGACTTGCCCCCAAGGACACACCGAGTGGCTTGAATATTTCTACCATGTGACCCAGGTGTGTATAAGGCGGCAACAACATGAGTGCCAAATGAGGCAATGGCCTGTCCTGTAGGTGTATCCCAAAATGGAGCATTGGGACCAAAATCCGGACGGGTGGTATCATTAACATGACCTTCCGTGGGAGAATGGAACAATGTATTTCCCTGAGAAGGTTGTTGGACCAAGGGAGGCGAGTGTGAAGAATATTGTACTCGACTTTCCGCAGCCACATTGTCTCCCACTTGGGAGGTGGTAGCAGCTCCTTGGTCGATAGCTTCCATAGGATTTTCTCCTAAACCAAGATTAAAATCAGGTGGCAAGCCCCGTACTCTTCTGGACTATCTTAACTCAACCAGTTTGTACAGTTCCTATCAAACCTAGGGTCTGAAAATCTAGAAAACACACTAAAAAATGTCCCTACACAAGCTATAGGTAAAAAAAAAGCACAATTAAAATGATAGGAGGAGTTCAAAAATCAGGTCTCTCACCAGGATTGTCAAGAAGGTGCCCCTCATGATATACCTCGAGGGTACATGCATATTAATCTCCCAGAATGTTGTTTTCAGTGCATGGCTCCAAACAAGACAGCTAAAGGGCTTTTCTCATATGGATAAGGTATCCTAGTGGGGTCTCCCGATATACTCAAGGTACGTGGGAGCTTGAATCGGTAGTAGTGTTGTCTAATGCATAATCATACACAAGGGGCCTTCCGATATACAATTGAGTACGTGAAGTACCTTTCTATATACCTCAAGGGTACGTGAAAGGATGTTCAATATAACGACGATATGTGGAAGAACCGCGCAAGTCCCGGGATGTAATGCTAACAAATAACGACAACTCCTATGCTTAACAACGCCCGAACACATCTCTAACCTATCACTCAATTGCTACGTAAAGTTTAACCTACAACTACCGTTAATTTTAAAGTGGACGGTTAGGTGAATGCATGACATTTTGACAGAAAAGTAAAACCATGCAATATGCTTATGCAAATGTTCACTTTACCATTCAATATGCCTACTTACGGGAGGGAAAGAGAGTGTTTTCTTTTTGTTTCAAAACCAAAAATATCTCCTAACAACAGTCATGAACACCAAATCAAAGACAAGCAATAACTTTTACTTATTTCTCCTTTCTGAAATTGAATGAGAAGGGGAAGAATCTCTTTTCCTAAAAGAAAAACAAGAAGCACACCTATATGCAAATGCACTCTATTTTTTCAATTCTCTCAAAACATAAGCAAATCTAACTTAAAATTACCATTTTTTATTTTGATCGAGATAGTTCTAAATGCATAAGAGATGAAAGAACATGAAGGTCCTGAAAGCTTGTAAAGCTAATCAGACAACCAATGTTCAACGCTCAATGATGATATCCTAGTCTCAGTCAAAAAATTTCTTTTTTAAAGGAAGGAAAAAGAAGTTTACTATGCAAATAAGAAATGAAACCTAGAAGCTAATCTAGTGTTCTTCTTTTAGTCTATGCAACAGAAACAAAAAGATATTTTAATAACACCCTAATCTTTTCAGAAAATAAGAAATCCCTTCCTAAACACAACCAACAAGCATGGAAGCGGGTGAACAATCAAAAGACCTAATCAAACTTTTGAAATTCCACTCAAATCAATCTTAAACCATAAAATTATCAAGCCACAAACATCAGATTCTATAACACAAGTCTAATAAGCAGGACTGAAAGCAACAAAACCCAAATTTTTGCAAAAAAAATGAGGAAAAAAAGGCTTTGGAATGATGCCTACCTGGCACTGTGCTTCTCAAGTGTTGACAGAGTGTTCCTAACCTAGAACCACTTCTCGCCAATAGGATATAGGCGGTGGCACCATGTACTGTCCACTTTGTTCAGGCGGTGGCACCCCTCCTCGTACACAGCATAGGTGCAATTCCCTGTAGATAACCAAAACACAAAGAGAATGATGGATCAAGTCAGAACAATACTAGATCAAGGTGAATACTATTAGATTGAGTATGAAAAAAGAGCATAAAAGATCGAAATGACTTAGATATGGAAGTTTCAAACCCAAATGAAGTAAGTCAAAAAGTAGATCTGACTGAAGAGAGTTGAAGAAGGATCCTGGATTCGGACAAAGTGTTGCAGACTGAGGAAGATCAGAACAACTGATATACTATTCCCCAGTGGAGTCACCAAATTTGTTAGCTAGAATATTTCACCTCCTGCAGACAGCAAGGTGTTCCACTGGTCTGAATGGTTCAGATCTAGAACAAATAGAGGACAAAGGTTGAAGACTCTCCCTAGACGCCGTAGATACCTGGAATGTAATTCTTCAATCGTTACCCTGTGTACCTGCAATAAGATTTAACACGCAAACATATCAAAACCACCAGAATATAATCTACTATTCTATGTTAGTGACTAAGGAATCTAACAACATACATGTGAAATCAAACAACAACAATATATGTGGGACAGAAATCAACTTGCATTAATATAGAAATATGAAGAAGTTTACAACCAAGCCTTAGTTTTGACATGCATCTCCATGAAACCAAGCAATCTCATCCCCAAAAGATCCGACTCTATCTCTCTATGCTCCCCCAAATGGTCTTGGGCCAAGTGATCAATCCAACAACATAACAATACCTTAAGAGTTCTCCCCTCAACCATGGCTATGAGCTCATATTTATAAGGCTTAATGGATAGCGATGGTTGAGAGATTAGTGGGTGAGGTGGCCTCTAAGATCCTAGGATGAGGGATCTCGAACTCAACTGACCCACAACAATAGGGATAAGGGAGGACATGAGGATTATCATATAGAAGCCTCGAGAAACTTCTCTTTTTCCTCTTTTACCCAGGGTACCGTGTTTCTCCTTAAATGACAGAGCGGTTCTGGTAAGAAACACTTATGAACTAAGGGCCATAAGCGGTGGCACTACTTGTGGACAACAAGGGATAGGTGGTGCGAACAAGATACCGCTTCTGGACAACAGAGGAAGCGCGGTGCTAGGAATTTTCATTGAAGATTGATAATAATAATGAGTTTCCACTCCAATAGCTGGGATTCAGGGCAAGTAGGTATGTCAAAGTTCTTATCACATGATGGTGACAGGATTTTGGTATAACATAATGTATTTCATGTCTCATGTCTAAAGAAGGTTATAGGTCAGCATATTTCAGTTTCATATAATTTATCTCCTTTGGATGATGAAGGACAACTTGTTCTCATTCGAGCAAAAATATTGAAAACAAGGGAAATAAGGTTAAGGAGCAGAACAATAAAAGAATAGTTGGTACAATAGAAGGTTTTTCCTAGTGAGAATGCCACCTGGGAAGAGGAAAAAATTTTACAGCATCCAAACTTGGTATTTCTTGAGGACACACAATATTGGGTGGGGAGGACTTCCATTTCACCATACTAATGAGACTACTAGTTAGCAATGTTTCACCCACCTAGTAGTTCCCTAGGTTGGGGAGGGTGCATTAAATATTGCAATAATGTAGCTATGGGACCCA
Source organism: Pseudotsuga menziesii (assembly GCA_001517045.1). Lineage (NCBI taxonomy): Eukaryota > Viridiplantae > Streptophyta > Pinopsida > Pinales > Pinaceae > Pseudotsuga > Pseudotsuga menziesii. Next base: position 157,883 of record LPNX011092213.1, on the reverse strand, counting down.
AGAGAAACTTAGTTTTTTATGTACACATTAAATTGGGTCGTACAAATAATAAATATGGAGAAAATAAAATGGCATTTTTTCATAAGGACATTTGGAGGTTCATGGAGACCTTGGGTGGCTAGGTTCTTCCTTACACATGTCATGACTTAACCCCAAAATCGAAATTATAAGTAATGGAACGTTCTTGGAAGGTGAAGAGGTGTCAAGTAACATATCAGGAGCCTAATTATTTGAATATGTGAATGTGATTAACTCCCCATGGAAGAGGAAGAGGTTAGGAAGAAGCGAGATGCCCCTTAGAGAGAGATTCCCTGTGTTTTATGACAACAATGATGGACGATTCTATGACAAATCAGACTTGATTGTAGAACTGATTGTAGACCTATGACAATATGACATGTCAGGGATAAAAATATCCTCTAATAGGGATCACTTGGGGTTTGGTGGCAACAATTCAGATTTGGAAGAAGATGAAGGGTTGAGGAGAAGGACAAGTGCCATGGAGGTTACTAAACATCATGGATGAGTTGGAGAAATCCTATGGGAGGGAATTCAACCTTGGAGGACCTTAGGATGGTTATACAAATATGTCATGAGGAATAAGAATGGATTTTTATCATTTGAGAATTTTCCTTTGGAATTGTGGGAAGCACTAGCTTGTCTATTGCACGGTGAGGCTCGCTTACCCTGCTAGTGAACCAATTTTGAGAGAGTGAGATTCTCATCCAAGTTGCTTGTGATAGAGGAAACCATGAACTCTGATTTGGAGCTTAATGGAGTGTTTTTACTACATATATCAGGCTTTTTCTATTCGTGACCCATCTCTCCTCCCATTCTCCCAATACCCACTTCAATATTTCCATATTTCTCTATGATGGCGCACTTATGTGAATGGTGGTTGCACCCTATTCATTCCAATCGATTCCCAAGCATGGGTGAATGATTTATGGCTCTGTAATATGTCTCCCATCCTTTCTGTAATTCAAAACTAACATAAATACATATGAAAATGTCCACATTTCCAAGCTTTGTTGTGACTAGTTTCCATGTGTTGGTTTCCCATTTCAATGGAGTTGCATATCTGATGTATGTTATGACTTGGATCTGATTTTATATTCTGTTAGTGAGATATTAATATGATTTTAATGATATACATTCATTATTGTTATAGCCCAAAATGACACATCTCTTCCTGTGACCACTTTCCCATGATTCCGTCGCGTGTCGACGCTTCCATGACGACACTTCATGAAAGTCACTAAAAAACACCTAGATTGGAGGAGCCATATATGGAGTTTCATGACTCCGTTTAACCTCTTCTATAGACCATTGGAAAGGTATTTGAGTTAGGAACAACTTTTCAGAAGACTCCAAATACTGAAAATGTCACATCCCCATGCCTTCTACCAGCGAAGAGAACACGACCGAAGCTTTATCCACTCGGGTTAAGAGTTCCATGAACATATGCATACATGAAAATTGCTGAAACGGAATACTTAACAAAGATTTTGAAACTAAAAACATGCACATATGAAATTACTCATCATACACAGTGGAAACCAACAGCATTCATTCATGCATGCATTTATCATGTTCATCATGTTCATTAACAGAATTTACAGTTGCAGAAGTAAAATAGGCAAGATCACTTATCTTATGAAAACTCCTTCCACAACCAGCTACGTCACTGCAACGTTCCACCCAACCATAGGCCAACGTGCTCCTTAATATTTCAGCAGTGTTGCCACCCCGAGCTGGGCATGATTCTCCAAGGAATAAGGGAACTAGCAAGCTTACACATAGCCAAGGATACACAAAACACACAGCCAAGCCAACAAAGTGGGGTTTATCAGGCCATTAAGGAGCTAGAGAAGGCCAATTTCTAAGCTGGTGGGCTCATTATAGAGCCAAGAACACCTACACCAGAACTAGCCTGACCTCTAAGACACCCAACACAAGGAATCAGTCCCTTCTTTGCTACACAGTCCCTCAGGCCCTGCATTCCCTTCCAGTGTTATTCAGGGGTGATGGAGAAGAAGGCCAGCCCTCTAGCTCTGTCTGTGTGGTTTCCAGCCACCAGGTTTATCAAGCAAATCTAAGCCAACATCCCTGCTCCTCTCACAGTCCAGAGACCAACCATTGCACTCAAGCAATTAAGTCAGCTGTCACAACTTAAATAGAGAAAATGAATTCTGAGTCATTCTTGGCCCTATCGTGGCCAAAATGACTCTCAGGAGAATTTACAACAGTCCCCAACATGTAAGAAAGACCACAACAGCCACATCCAACAACGTGGGAAAACACAGCCTGTCCTGGGCAACGAGATCACCAAGAAAACATATACAGACCACGCTGGGGAAGAAATTATAGTCTCCCAGCCTGTGGGTGAGCGTGAGCAACAATGCAGAACCCACAATCCACCCGTGAGTAAAGGATATGGCCTCACTATTCACAAATCTGCAGAAGAAAACTACTGCGTGGGTAAAACCAGCAAAATCCTGTGCATGAAGATGAAAAACAGGAAAGAATCCCTCTGTGTGAGAATGCACAGCAATGGAGAGGATGCGAAATTGAAGTGCCTGGGTGTTTAGCAACTCCTGGAGAGGAAGAAGTGTCTGCGTGAGGGGATGAACAACAAAATCGTGGGTAGAGTGTGCATGTGGGTGAGGACTGGCAGTCCTTCCACCCCACTCCCCAAAACAATTAACTGCCTCAACCACCAGCAGTCTTTCTTAATGAAAGTGGTTGGAATAAAATAAGGGAAGAAGACACATGGGTATTTTTCTCTCATTGGCCAAGGTTGAAAATTTCCCTCACCCCTATCCTTGTGAAAATCATGCCCCTTTCTCATTTTAGTTGCCACGATCGTAGCTGGTCGGGTTCTTTTTTAATTATAGATGCATATTTACATGATGACCGTCATAATATATGCCGCATGCCCCAATATACCATCGGTGACAATTCAAATCCAAAACATAACATAACCGATCAATGGCGGGGTCTTGGACTTTATCTCCACACCATGATCATTACAATATATGTATACATCATATACATCTAATGTAATGAGGTCAAAACCGGGACATTACAGAAAAATGCCCATAATTACCCTAAAAATGATCTTTTTTGACATAACTGTGACTTTGCCTTCATGGTACCCGTAGTTACACTTTTGTATTGACAACTTGTCATGAGTTTGACCCACGGTTACCCTATGATATTCATGAATATTATGCAGTTGAACCTATAAATTCCTCTTTTATTCGCAACTCTTGTTACTACATCTGACAATTTGGGCTTTGCATTTGTGACTATTGTCACTGCAACCCGCGAATTTGTCCTCTACATGTCAAAAAATGAATGTTTCTCAAATTTTGGGTAGTTTTGTTGGTTATGAAACTGACCCCTTCAATTGTAACTACTTTTTCTTTGGTCCTAACTCTTCAATAAACTATATAAGAGAGGGAGAGTGGTCCATGGAGGGAGACTGAAACCTTTGCATTGTTATGCTGAAGGAATTGGGACTTTCATCCCCCCTATCTTTGTCGTAGATGTCATATCCTTGTGTTGTAGATCTTGTAGGCTGAGTTCCTTGGAGAAGAGAAGTATAAGAACCAGATCAAGGTTTTGTGAGGTACCTAGATTAAGGATAAGGTAATATTTGTATTTCTCCCATGATTAATAAAGATGTGATGCTCTTCCCCTTCCAATCAATGTGTCTTATATATTGAATATATGATTATGATTATATGATTTTGTTTATCACATTAGGGTTTCATGTTTCTTTGAACATAATCTCCTTTCATGTAGTCAAATTGGTTTGAGGAGGGTTAAGTTTGTTTTGTAGGTCTCTTGGAGAAAGAGGAGAAAGAGGAGGATGGAATGGTAATCTTGGATCAACCTTCATTGATTAAGGTATGAACCTATCTGATCTCTGAATCTTGTTTACATTTACTTGTGGAACTGTATGCATGTGTCTTTCAACCCTAGTATGTTGATGGCCTCTTAACCCCCAGCCATAAGAAGACTTTCCTCTACAATAGAACTGGTGACTCCACTAGGGAGAGCCTTGTTTGTTTGGGGTTTCTCTATTTTTATTCCAATGTTTTTGAAGGTTTTAGGGCCTTCTAGCAAGTTAGGAGTAGCCTTTTAGGTCTAATAGGACACTTCCTCTGCCTTTCTAGGCCATCTTTTGACCTTTTTGGAGCTTTTCATCACCCATCTGCTCCCTCAGCACTATACATTCATGGATTTAGGATGAATTCACAACCCTATACACTGTCAAGCTGTGATCCATTCATGACCTAGCAGTAGAGAAACTCGCAAATTCCCCTGAAACAATGTTTTTTCATCCTTTTTTGTGGGTTTTTTGGCTGTTTGAGGGATATTTGGGAGGTATTTTAGGGCCCTATGCATGTGCATGACTCTAGGGAGTTAGTTTAATATTTTTTATGTGGTATATATCTATGTTATAATACTTTTTCAAGTCCTTTATATTGTTTTGTTGCTTTCTCCCCCACCTCCTTCTTTGGCTTGACCTTGTTGGACAAGGTGATGAGCAGCTTTTGTTTGCAGGTATAGATTGATTCTTAGGTATTCTTAACCTTTGTTTATGTCAGTCTTATTGCTTAGTCTCTTTATGCCAAAGTGGCTATATTTTTTAACTTTGTAAGTCTTCCTTTCGAGAGAGGTTCTATCTGGTCTTAGGACACCTTAGGACTTGTTTGAGGGGTGCAGACCAGTAGTCTATTTGTTGTTGTTTGTTTTGATTTGCACGCATTAGTTGATATGTTGTTTTTATTTTGAATTTACAAATGAAAAGTAAAAATAAATATAGTTTCTTTATATGCACATAGATTAGGGTTTTATTTTTAATTGCATTGCATTTCTTTGTTCTTGAAAAGATAAAAAATTAAAAATAAAATTTCCTTCGTGGATTTCAATTTTCAGTTTGAAAAGAAAGAGAAGTAAGTTTTATTTTGCATTTCACTTTCTCTTTTCTTAGTCATTTTGTTTGTATTGTTGATTAAAACACCATTGGTTTCACCTCTGCGACCCTTCGAGTAATCAACATTCCTTTAAATGAATGTTTAATATTTAAAATATATTAGTAAATATATTAGTAACTACCCAAAACCTCAAACTAAAAAATAGTGGCATGTCTTTTGGAAATCCAACTTTGCAAAGAAAGATACCGGAAATCTCCTCTCACACAGGAGTAAAGCATGAGGTCGTGTGATACTGAGAATTTTGAGATACCTCTCCTCTACTCAGTAAAGCATACAACAGAGTTGTCGCATATTTGGGGACTCACCCAGTACCTTCTCTTGACCCCATGTGGTTCCTGGTACTGCTTTATTTTCAGGCTTAGCTACCCTTCCCATGTGCATCAGCTGGACTGACGATTGTTCCGCCAACCTTTGTTTGGGTTTTTGGTAGCCTTAACATCTTGACATCTAGGTCTCTTACACAGGTGGAAGTGGAAGGATATTTCCATTTCTCTAGGGTAGACTTGGAAGGTAACTTCAATTAACATTTTGGGAGGGCGGTTGGGTGATTCCAATGCTTGCACCCAGAAAACTCATCACGATATGCCAAGTAACTACTCTCTGACCTTCAATGGTCTATTCCAAGCCATAATCATCCCAGACTCTCCTTTGGAAGACATCCTTTATTTTCCTGGTCTTGATACTTAAGAATTTTTTCTAGTGGTGTGATCTTTTTACTGTTGGTTACCACTTGACTTCAGTTGTTGGTTAAGTTAGAAACTATGGATAACAACCCTACGGACACTAAACAGGGAATCCCCCATGTTAGGGGCTCCTTGTACTTTTCCTCTAACTGGGAATGTTGGTGTTCCTTTGATGTACACCTTGAATCTACGTGGATTCACCCTACGACAACTAGTGTGGTTGTTTTCCACTCCAACTATCTTGAATTCGCTTTATGCTTCTCAAGTAATCTCCTTATATCAATGGCATCAAAACATTGATTCCCCTTCACCTGTAGCAACCTATCCTCCTCCTTCCACCTAATGCGATGAAAGTTATGATACTAGTAACCGACATTCTAAAAGGAATAGAAGGAACAAGAATATGAAGAACACTTGAAAGAAAGGGGCACCCGTTCAACCTCTGCAGGTCAAGTTGAACCTCACCACCCAGCCTGTGGAGGTCATGCTGGGGGAACCTATCCAACCTTTGCAGGTCATGTAGGATCTAAGAACTCAACCTCTGCAAGTCAATTTGATCTTTGCCACTCATCCTCTATAGGTAATGCTGGTGGAACCCCTCCAACCTCTTCAAGTCATGTTGGAACCAGTCACTTAGCCTTTGTACTTTATGTTAGGGACACCCCTCCAACCTCTGCAGGTCATGTTGGACCCTGGAACTTGACCTCTCCAATTCAAGTTGATCCTCACCACCTAGACTTTGTAGGTCATGCTGGGGGCACACACTCAACCTCTGTTAGTCAAGTTGGCCTTAACCACCCAAACTCTAGAGGTTGTGTTGGGGGAAAGAAACAAACCTATGCTAGTTATGTTGGTCCTAACCACCCAGCCTCTAGAGGTCATTCTAGGGGAAATAAGTCATCCAATGCAAGTCATATTGACACTGTTGAGAAAGCCACTCATTTGAAATGCAAGCTGAAGTGTCCTTACAGACTTTGTGAGGGTGACCACCTTACCCATTAGTGCCCTTCTATTGCATAGGTTCAAATAGTTTAGTTCCAGGGACAACCCATTCTTGAATAGTATGAAGTTTCTTAACAACCTATTTAACCTTTGGTTGATCAAGTAGATGAACCAATCTCATCTTTCGTCAATCCCACTATCCCTTTGGAGAGTGACCTTTACCAAGTGATTGAATCGATGAAATATTTGGTCAATCCCACTCTCCCTTCAGAGAGTGATTTCCATCAAGCGATTGAGTCGATCCCAGCTTCGATCAATCCCACTCTTCCATTGGAGAGTGACTATTCTTCTAGTCATATTTTCTTCACTGCTAGTTCATAACCTTCCAGACTAGGGGGAAATGACCTTGCTTCAGATGAACCCCCACCAAGCTCTTGTATTGCTTCCTTTGATTGCGATAGCCTAGTTGAGCCACACCTTCATTTTTCACACCTTTCTAGATAAAGGTCAAAGTTAGATATTGCACGATTGCTCGTTGCATTGTTGATGAAGGAGCCTTAGTTAGTATTTTATCTACACATGCTTGGAGAGGCATGGGATCTCCTATCCTCATGTTGACTGATTGTTTGTTACTGGATTTCGATAGAAGAATTAATATGGCTTTTGGGAATTCTTGCTAAAACACCTGTTACTTTAGGTGGGAAGACCATCTTAGTTGATTTCATGGTGATAGAGGACCCATTGGACTTCAATATGCTCCTCGGGCATGATTATGTTTATGCCATGCAAGTTGTTGTGTCAATGTTCTTCCATGTGATGTACTTTAATCATAATGGAGACTTTGTCACTATCAATTAGTTGGATTTTATTGATCCTTTTCCTAACCCAACTAGATACCAGGTCTTTCCTTTATTTATTCACAGTGTATCGGTAGACACTACCCTACCATGGGTGAGCTATGTGGCCTCATATCCCTTGTACTCAATTGCTACTAAGAACAAGCCTCTATGTTCATGTTTACCTTCTTGGGACTCGGTCCCAGTAGTTGACCAGGTCATCCATCCTATATAGATTGTGGAGCCTGCTCTACACTATGTTGATCCATTTGAATTTTGAAACATGTGTCGTATCTGGGATGGTCTAATTCCTTATGATGAAGTCTTCATAGAGTCTTTGATACAGTCTGACCTTTTTATAAATGTTGGTTCAGTTGTGAATAAGTCTAACCCTTAATTTCTTAATAAGCCTAATATTTCCATTGTTCAATCTTCTTATGTTGGTCTTGTTGAGTCTTTGGACTCTGCCTTTGAACAACAAGTCAGTGATCCTAATGAGTTTGATTTTTCTTATAGATTTCTCAACTCCTATGATACTGAGTTTGTTCCTGCAGACTCTATCTCCCCTGTTGATTTTTTCTTTCCTTATGAGGTTGATCTTACTGATTATAAACCCTTGATCCTTAGCACTATAGAATATTCTTCGGTCGATTCTGCCTTGACTACACTTTCTGTAGAAGATAACAAAGTTTCATGTGTTTCTGCCAAAGTGACCTACATTAGATCTTTTCTTTTGAATATGATCCCGATGTTGTTGTTTCTTGGAGATAGTGTTTTTAGTTGGATTCGCAACATTTTACTGGCCTCACCTTGTTATTCAAGCTGTATCTGCATTTGCATATACCCTGCTCGTGCTTATGAGCCTAATGCTGACTTCCACGTTCTTAGCTCATTGTATAAGCCCTCATATATGCTCTTGTCATTGCTAAGATTTGTACCATTTTTCCTTTGCAACTTGACAACTTTTACCTTGAGGAAATGTTCCTTGAGTATCTTCATCTTGCTCATGTTCCTTGCATTATGCTTAGGTCTGTCCTTTGCGCTTGGAACTAGTTTTTCCTGCCTCTCACACTCGTCTCCTCACATTTAGAACATTGTTTCTACTCTCCTTCGAGCTCATTAAAAACAGTAAGGAGGTAGCGAGTTGAATTTTCTGAACTCGTTAAAATATCACGAGAAAGAAATGGAGTTATCTTTAAGCCCTGGTCTGATCCTTAAAATTGAATGGATTCCCGAGTTACTTGTTTGTTCAGACTCGTTTTGGTAAATTGAATAATCATCCACATAGGTGGTAGATTATCACTTTTTTCAGACCATGTGGATTACTTACAAAAAATGAATCCTCTATTTCCTTGGGAATCTAGAAGAGTATCTTCAAGCATAGGTTTATCTCTTTTCCGGACCTGGAGGAATAAACAAACAAAAAAGGAACCTTTTCAAGCTTAGTTTTCTCTTTTTCGTGCTCTAGACCTAAACATGAAAAATATTCTGAGCATTCTTTATGTCTTTGTCATGCTCGCTAAACCTTAGAACAAAGCATCGCGTTTACTGTTGACTGTACCATTCTCGTAGATACATGGAACTTTTCGAGTGATCTTGGTTCCCTTCACACTTGTTAAAACTAAAGCTTTCAACTTGCTTATGAAGGAGCGTCGGTCTTGTAATAGTTTACCCCTTTTTTAGACCGTGCCGACTAACTATGAAAAAGGAATACCTTAGTTCTACTGGGCTAATAGAGTTCTCGTTTGGATTGTTTTACACCCTTTTGGACTCGGTAGACTAAATTGATGAAAAAACACCCCCCTAGAATCTTCTTTGGAGTTTTCAGACTCTCAAAACTATGAGAACAACGTCAAGCATCCACTCATTTGGGCTCGTAAAATCCACGAATCAATGATTTATCAAGCATTCTTCTATCTCTTCTTTGAGCTTGTCAAAAATGAAGAAGGTCCCGAGTTTTCTTTCTTGCACTCGTTAAACCTTTACAAGAAATAAGGGAAAAGGATGTTCATTCACATGTATTTTCACATCATGGCAGCAAGTCTTGTCTCCTTGAACAAAGAACCAATTTTGAGTCTATCAACAGTTGGGCCCTAGTTTTTTACCTTGTCCCAATTTTTAGTTTTTACTCTTCCAGTTGGTTTCTTTTCCAATTATATGGGGAATATGTCAATGTGTCCTACATTGCATATTTACATTGTTGGTCCTTTCGTGTCAAAAGATTCCTAAGTCAATTTTGTGTTATGCTCATTGTTCACGGATAAACCTTTGTTGGCCATTCTGCAGTTGCCTAGACCTTTTGTGTCAGCCATTCCCTGGTATTGGTTCATTACATTCATTCCTTCGATGGTCCTTGCTCCAAAACTTTGTTCCAGTTCCATATCCCCAATCAGTCTCTAACTTACCTCATGTTGGATGATGAAGGATGCATTAATGCCTTCCTTCCAATGGATCTCTTCCTTTCAACCTCAACACATCTTGCTCTGGGAATGATATTTAGAGTTTATGATAGTACCTTGGGGACTGTAGTCATAAGTGGCAATTTCTCTCGCTATTGGGTAGTGGGAACACCTTAATGTCTCCTACTCGATGGATTCCTTAGGTGTTCAACTTCAATACCTTGTATTCACACTTGTTAGAATGTATTAGGTACCTTGGGGACCATTTTCATTAATGGTGGTTTCCCTTGCGTTTGTTAACGATCCTCATCAATGAACGATAACCAAATGATTTTCTCCATGTTCGACTTCATCTCCTCTATTCACATGGTTAGGATTCATACCTTTGGGCGGTTTCGATTGAAGAACTTGGGCTGAAAATAACATTGTCATCTTTTGCTATTGGCTGAGTTAGGAAAGACCTTGTCACACTTCATATGGAATTTGTTGAGACATAGATCTACCTTGTATTCTTGTGCCTATGATCGATTATTGAGCATGGATCCACCTTGTTCACTTGTGGCCATGACTCCTTTAGATTTTATATGGCGCCTTTTTTCATATTGAGCGACCATCATAGTTACATCAGTTATACATATGTTGGAATCGCCTGTATATTTATGGCGATGATTTGTATATGGACATGTATGTCCTAGAGATTAATTTTGTCTGACATTTATTTCTCTTCCAAGTACCTTTGTTCGAGCCTTTCAATCTTGGATTCTCTACTCTCTCCATGACTCAGATTTTTCCTTTTATAATTTATTTTAGCTATCGTCTCCCCCTCTAACCTCATACATTAGGAGGAATCTGTTATAGCCCAAAATGACACATCTCTTCCTGTGACCACTTTCCCATGATTTTCGATACTTCCATGACGACACTTCATGAAAGTCACTGAAAAACACCTATATTGGAGGAGTCATATCTATAGTTACGGTAACTCCTTTTAACCTTTTCTTTATACCGTTGGAAAGGTATATCAGTTAAGAACAACTTTGTAAAATACTCCAAATCCTAAAAATTCCCATAAGTGCCCTAAAAATGAGCGTTTTGTACCTAACCGCTACTTTTCCTTCATGGTACCCGTGGCTATACTTTTGTATTCACGACTTGTCCGGAGTTTGACCCACAATTACCCTATGACATTCATGACTCTTATGAAGTTGAACCCGCAAATTCCTTTTGTATTTGTGACTCTTGTTACTACAGCCTACGATTTCGGCTTTGCATTCGTGACTATTGTCACTGCAACCCCCGACTTTGTCCTGTACATGTCAATAAATGAATGTTTTCTCTAATTTTGGGTAGTTTCGGTGGTTATGCAACTGAATCCTTTGGTTGTAACTAATTTTTCCTTGCCCTTAACTATTCAACAAACTATATAAGAGAGGGAGAGGGGTCCATGGAGGCGGACTAGGACCTTCGCATTGTTATGCTAGAGGAATTGGGACTCTCATCCCCCCTACCTTTTCCCTAGATATCATCTCCATGTGTTGCAGAGCTTGGAGGATGAGTTCCTTAGAGAGGAGAAGCATAAGAACCAAATCAAGGTTTCATGAGGTTCCTTGCTTGAGGAGAATATAATATTTGTATTTATCCCATTATTAATAAATATGTGATGCTCTTTCTCTTCGAATCAATGTGTCTTGTATATTGAATCTCTGATTATGATTATATGATGTTGTTTATCAGATTAGGGTTTTATGTTTCATTGAACATAATCTCGTTTTATGTATTCAAATTGGTTTGAGGAAGGTTAAGTTTGTTTTGCGAGTCTCTTGGAGCAAGAGGAGCATGGAATGGGCAGCTTGGATCAACCTTCATTGATTAAGGTATGAACCTATCTGATCTCTGAATCTTGTTTACATTTACTTGTGGAACTATATGCATTTGTCTTTCAAACCTAGTATGTTGTTGACCTCTTAACCCCCATCCATAGGAACACATTCCTCTACAACAATTATTCTCTGTTATGAACCATTATATATATGATTTGTGAGTCAAAGTTAAGCTATTACAGGTCATTTCCCTTAAGCAAATATCACTGAATTTATGCATTAGAATATGAAGCTTTACATATTTGTTGCAAGAGCTCTTACCAAATGAAATTAAATGAAGTCTAATATCATTCCCCATACTCTTTTTGACAAGTTTGGAGGGTTGCATAGGAGTTGGAGATCCATTTCTGCTCACACCGTAGGGGGAATTGCACCACAAATTACTAGTAATTTTATCATTTTAGCCAATGTCCCCAAATCAAGTTGCAGAGGTCTATAACCTATCAGAGATTCCATTGAGTAGTCCTAAGACTCACCATACCAGTTACAACCAAATTCTAGACCCTCTTGTTCTATTCGAAGCCCCTAGAGTCAAGACTAGTCAAGACAATTTTCCCCAAATTCTGCCTTGGTTTGAAATTTTAGAATTGGGACATTACCTGTTCTAGTTTATTATGGATATGTGTTATGCTCCACAAATCTTATGTTAATATATATCTATTTGTTGTACATACATGTTAATCTCTCGAAGGGAATTCCATTCTCCTTATTGCAGGTAATGGTATGTCAACCCACAATTTGCTTGTTTTAAGTTCAATGTTTCTTTTCTGCATTTTCTAGGTCTACTTATTATTGTATTTCCAAACCCGAATGTTCCAGAAAATAATCGATGATAGGTTTTTTATGGACTTGTTGTACTCCTTAAATTTTCCAAGTACAAGGGTTTTTTCACTCCTCTCTTTCGTTTTTGACTTGTGAACATAATATTCAAATATACAATAACCATATTAACTTTTGGTTATTCCTTTGCATAGGAATCCCGCGTTAGAATTCCAACACTTGTTCAATGTTGTCTAAAGACTTTCTTAGAGGATTCTAGTAAATTCCAAACTTACAAAAAATGCTATATCTACCTTGAGCTCGGGGTTTCTACACAACCCTGTGATTTGATTCAAATGTGAATTTCACGGAGTTTCAGAGCCCCCTTGGCACATAGTCTAGAATAAATCGACTTTCCCTTGAATTTCCTTTGAATTTCCCTGTGTGCATTTCCTTTGATTTTCCCTGTATGCATCTCTATATCCGGGCTTTTCCCTGTTTGCGTCTTTGTATCTGGGATATAGGATATTAAATATTGCATTTCCTTTGTTTACCCTATTTTTTTCGGCTAGGATCATTTTTCTTGATATATATGTATATATTGTTTACGAAATTTGAGGCCATTAGTGCATATTGATTCAATTAACAAGATAGGAACTTGGCAATACTTTGATAGTTCCAGCCAAGTCACTTCAACTCTCTGTGGTACCGGGGATAATATTTTTCACTAAATAACATATGATAATGTTTAATTTATGTCGGGTATGGGAGGAACAAAAAATACAATAAACAATCAACTTTGAAATTGTTTATAAAACTATCAACGGAAAAAGGCGCTCAAATTTTTAATTTTTTTTGGGACTCATCAATAGTAATTAATTGAATTAATGGAAGGAACATGATGTGTAATCTACTTCCAAGTCCTATCTTTGATTTATGAAATATGTTTTTAATTAAATCTCCATCTTCCATATGTACAGAAAGCTGAATTCTGGTATTGATTCACTTTTAAAATAAGGGATCACGTGGCCTCCTGACACTTTGGATGATTAAGGGGTCTAATTCTGATATTGATTCCGTTTCAAATAAGGTATCACATTAGATGCTAGCACCTATATGATTAAAGAGCCAATAGAAGGAATAACTGTTTTTTTGAATCAAGGTCCTCAGTTTATGGAAATACACTATAGAGATAATCACCAACTAAATTTGACATCATATATTCAAAGGGGGCTATTTTTAAAGGAAAAAAATTATCTTAGTATATTAATATCAAAGTTGAGTTACGATTGAAGACCAAACTATGATTTAATAAAATCCCTTTCTAAGTATACAAATACTTTCAAATTTTTGGTGTTTAATCGTTATGAACATCCTACTAAGATGATCTTCATACTTTCAATTTTTGCTTCTTGTTCATACTCTTTCTTTGTGTGAATTTGTGGGATGATTGTGATATTTACTAGGCATCTGTTTGATTTCAACTCCTCATGTGAACATTTCTTCTCTATATATCTCTTCACAATAGTGTGGGAACCTCCTTTTTCTTGTTTGAGTCCCAAGGACTCTCTCTCTCTACACACACACACACACACACACACACACACATATATATATATATAAACACACACACACACACACACACACACACACACACACACACACACACACACACATATACATACATATACATATATAGTCTTGTGTCTGTTACTTTCCCCACCAAAATTCATATTTTGATAAATTATAGTCCCTTGTTAGTTGTGCTGCTTGTACAAGCATCTTACCCCACCCATGACATCTTAGTCAAAGGTATTTTTCAAAGTGTTGTACTTATCTCCTTGCATAAGGATAACCTTAAGGGAAATTTGCTCTAGTTTGGTTTTGTGAAAGAGAAATGGGAGAACACATAACTTCATCCTATCATCGCTCTCGATTCAATGGGAACCTAAAGGTGTTTTTAAATGATATCAGTTATACACTTTGCATAGTGACTCCTTAATATAAAATATAAGTGGGTTACATTATAGTATGGATTATGTTTCTTCTGCTATGTTCTTCTATGTTATCTATTGAAGTAGATCTTTATTGGTCTTTGGTCTTATTAGTTTCATGATTCCTGATATATTAGCTTAGTTTAATTCTTTTTCATTTATTTTGGATAGTTTGACTTGATCTATGGAACAACAATTTGATATATATATATAAATTGTGATTCCAATTTTTATGAAAAAGACAGGGTCCTTCTATGTGTTTTGTAAAGTGATGTAAATCTTAGTATGGAGACCTTATAAAAGCAGGTTAGAGGTACGTTTTCCTACATCAAAAGATCTAATCTCTTTGGATCTTATGTAAATGCTACAAATCATATCCAATATGCAATTTCTTTTCATCTTCCAATAGAAGTTATGAGTATTTTTTCCAAGGAAAAAAAACAACAAAAATAACAAAAATGAAAAGTAAACTAAAATTGGACGATGCAAATGAGTCATAAACACCTTAGAGATGTTTATGAGTGAAATAAATCCAACCAATAGAGGGTTTATGATGGAGGAGGTTTTACTTAACTAGATCAACTCATATGTTCAATTTCTTCAAACAAATCCACCTCCCTAATGCCCCTAGCGAGCTAATAGGGTATTAAATAATAATTATGTCTAGCACGTGTAAGGGCCACCTTACAGAAGGCCCACATGGGAAAGCCCAAGAAAGTATCGAAAGGCCTTTTACTTTACAAACAAACCTTAACAATAACCTATAACGAGAAGGGCATGTGCAATTAGTCAATGATTTATATTGTTTGCTTTTCTTGAATAACACAAATATGATAGTATCTTAACTTGCTTTTCTTAGCGACCAGAGAACACAATATTAAGAACTAGATGAGATTGTGCAAGTGTTGAGAGACTTGGTGGTTTTGGTCTCATAATAAATGAAAAACTCAGGGGATATGTGAATTTTCTTGGACATATTTTGCTTTCTTATTAACAAGTTAGTAATGCAATTTAATGAATTTGAGCAATCATTGAGCTCATCAATATTTGTCTATCAGTTTTCATCAATTTTAGATCAACATTTCTTGAAAGATATTAAAGAAGTAAATTGTGTTGATGTTTAAAATACACTTCAAATGGCACTTCTTCATCCGTGATGACTGTTTAAAATATGACACTTCAAATGTCATTGTTGTAATGTCCCCAAATTTGGCCATGGAACACAATTGCCTAGGTCACCTAGACTTGTTCATGTTTATTCACATAGGTGGTGATTTGGGTTGATTATTTGCTAATCCCAAGGTCCCAATTTTGAATAATTAATTATCTAATATTTGTTTTATGAGTTGGAAATTTTCTAGGTAGATCAAGAGGGCGCATAGGAGGATGGATAAGGCTATATGATCCATTTCCCTCAAAGGATCAGTGTTGGCTTTCTTCGTGTCGACCCAGGTGTTAGAAATGGATTTGTATCCTAGTTCTAGCCTATGATTTTCCTAGTAGATCACCTTTTCCTATAGTATAATTAGGTTGCTTAGGTTATAATAATTTCTTGCTTAATAGTTTGTTATTTCTTTTGTACATTTTGATTTATGGTAAATATGATAAAATGTGGCTCATTTTCATTAATTCTTCCATAGGTCTTTATAAGTATGATGTGATATTTCAAATTTAACACATTGGTGAATGTTTTATGCATTATAATTATCATAGTACATTCTGATAGTATAATACATAATGAGGTTACAGGTTGGCTTTGTCGGATTTCCCAAATTTCAAAATTAAGGGTTGGCACTTGTCATAAACTAGGCGCGTGTTAGATGGAGAAGTGTCTACTCATAATTACTGGTAGAAGCTTATGCACCGGTTGTTATAGACATTATGAAGTTCATTAAATCGATTGTTTTGTACTCATATTTTCCTTACCTTCTCATTTATGAAACTTGATTTATTGGTGTCGATTAATTGGTTCAGATAAGAACATATGTTCAGATTTGAAGACATGACCTAGCAGGAGTTGATAATTGTCAAGATGAAGAACAACAATGGTAAAATATGTAGGATTGAACCAACAAATGTAAAATGGCCCAAAGAATTTTCTGAATGTGCAAAAATGATGAAGGACGTGGGATGGTTTTTGTTCTTTGAAAAACTCAGTGATCACAATATGGAAGTGACAAATAATTTTTTCAAGAATTATACCAATTAATATGTGAATTTTAAAACCCTAAGCTTCAAGGTAAGCTAGTTTACAATTGCAGAAGCAACATGATTATCCATTGAGGGTGAACACTGGTTTAAAAAACATTTATTCGAGCTTGATTTAAGCATGTTTATGTTTCCTGGTTATGAAAAAATGGATTGGAGTAAGGGGATTCATCTTAATAATGTCAAGTAGGAGTGGAGGGACATACTTAATGTTGTACAATGCTACATCACTCGTTAAGGCCAATTTTCTATAGTTTTCATGTATCATTTGAGGTTTATGTTGAATTTGAATGGGAAATTTGGGTTAAGTTTACCATAATACTTGTTTAAAATCCTAGAAATAATGGTCACGAGGGTAAAAAATCATCCCGATCATACCAGTCATTCTATTTTCCATCACGACCTATTCAAATGATTGATAATGACTGAGTTAAAGAAGACTGATAGATCTTGGAAGCACTTTTTGTTTTGGTCTGGTTTTGAACCAAAGACACCCAAAGCCCAAAATGATAACAGGATGCAGGCTAATGGTGAAGAAACAGAGATGAAAACCAGAGGTTCAAGAGAGCATAAGAGGAAGGTTGAACATGGAAATAATCAACCAGAGGATAAATCAAATGCTGACAATGAACCTGTTTCAGAACCCTTTCAAACAGAGGTACAAAAGAAGTTGTTCTTCGAATTTAAAAAAGAAGAGATCACAGCTCCATATACTCCCAAGGATGCAGAGGAGAAAGTTGGCATGATTCAAGAATTTTCCTCTAGTACAAAAAATGAAGATACTCTTGTTTCATAGATTTGGGGAATAAATTGGAGACAAAGGATTAGGCCAAAAAATAAGCTAAGGATGAATATGAAGGTTGTTCTTGATTTAAAATTTCAAAAGGTTGCAACAACTGTTGTAGAATATTCTTCTAGAAATGAATACTTATAGGTTGTATATGTAGAACATCATATAGTGGATCAAACCATAGAACATCATATAGTAAATCAAACCCTCGAGGAAATTGAAAAAGAGTTGGAGCATGCATTAGAACTGCGTGAGGAAGGTTATAAGGATAAAGGTAAACAAAACATTTCTGAATTTGAGATGGGTACTGTTGACAGGCAAATGTGACTTGCTCGCAACAGGGAGAGATAGCCCAGTCCGGGATCCTTAAAGATGCTCCAAGCTATTTGGGATGGCTATCCTCGACGGGTTTTATGGCTCCGTTAGCCAATGAGTTGATATAAATGAAATCTAAAAGATAAAATCTAAAAGATCAAACTAAATCAAATCTATAAGGAAACTAACAACTAATCTAAAATAAATGAAACTAATAAACTAACTAATACTAATATAAATCTGATTAATGAAATATAAAATCTAACTAAATAAAAGATCACAAAACATAAGATTATAGAATCAAATGCTGTCTAGAAGTATGAGAGAACTTTTTATGACTTTTTTCTGTTTTTTAAATAAAAGAAAAGATCAAAATCTAACTTTAAATCTGATTATTAGACACAAGTAGAATCATCTGCTTATATCCATATCAGAGCATAAAGATAATCTAAATTTTAACAAAATAAACAAAAGATAGAACTTGGCCAAGATAAATCTCGTTTTACTGGTTTCTTTATCTTAACAGATGCAAATAGAAATGATTATAAATCTGAAATGAGAAATTGTTCAATCTTCAGATATTAATAATATTTCTAGTTGAATAATAGAATTAAAGAACCAATACTTGACAGCAATATTTCAGTATGTGTGAGTGAAATCTGAATAAAGTGCTAATAAATCAGAAATCATTCCTTTTTAACAATTTATTCAAATCTCAAAACTAGATACAAGTAATTGCATGTGATAAAACTCAGTATAACAATTAACTGTCATTAAATTCAGGTAACCAGAGACAAGATGAATCTTTTCAGAATAAATGACAAAAGGGAAATCATTCACTTCACATTAATTGAAAAGAAAACATTACAGTTTACCAACTGTTTGAAATTCGAAAGATGAAAACAACCACAAAAGCATTTGATAGCTGACTCGTCTAAATGCACTTCCAATGTGACAAACTGTATCTTCAAAATGTGCTCCCGCTAACCCAAAAGTAGAACCCTGGCTGACAAAAGAGAACAGATCCAGCTTCTAAAACATAAACCCCAATTCCTAAAAACTCGATTTCAGGAGAAAACAGAGTTACGTATTCAATCAAAAATCATTTGATCTTCAGAGACTGGACTCATGCAATCATGCATTCAAATTCCTTTTGAAGAAAAAATTCTTCAATCTAATAGAGAATCCTTGACCCCTCAGCCCTTTTGTGCCCCCTAGGTCGTTGCATTACAAATGATCTTCTCCCTTTTTAAATAGAAAAACAGAGATTAAGATAGAAACAAAAATCGTTTTGCTGGGCGCAGCTGGAAAAAATGTGTTCAAAGATCCATGAAAATGTCCCATAATCCCTCACTTTCTAAGGAAATCGTCGTGAAGAAAGCTAAATAGTCCCGTTCTGAAAAAAACCCATGTGGCGGATTTTTGAAATTTATCTCCATTTGCGAGCAGTGAAGCCCGGAAAAAAGTCTGTCAGTGCTGACACGCGTTTTCTATTACTGGCTAAGAACGAAATTCGTGGCATGTTTTCTTCCTTTGACTTGGCATCAACGATCTTTGAATTCCATAAACATAGCATAATGATTCCCTCATAAGCTCCAATTCTTGCCGTGACCAGAACTGGTCAATTATTAAAAAGAAAACAATCAGACCACCAATTCGGCAATTATCTTTTAAGTCACGGTCATAACAGAGGCTGAATCAAGCATAATGGTAAAATTCCAGAATCGACCCATATAACAATCGAGTACTATTTCCATTCATAAAAACATCCATAGACGAATAATCTGAATTCAAAAAGTATGAATATCTCGCATTAGATCATTTCAAAAACAAAAACCCTGAATAATGGTAACGTCATTGACTTTCATAAACTTGTTCAAGTGAATCAATGTTTCCAGAATTAACAAAGTGTAAATAAACTGTAAGAGTATTTCACTTTCTCATTATTCAAAAGTTTTAACATGCCCAGATCGAATTATGGAAAGAATTCTGCATTGTTTATCCATTATGGTATATTCTGAAAATGGAAATGATACATGGCTAATCTTGCATTCAGGAGAATGTGAATATTCATATAAAATCATTTCCAACGGTCGAGTCAAACCCTAATAACATCAAAGGGAAAGAATTCTTTCAGGAATTATCACATAAGTTTTGGCACACTCATGCGTTTTAGAGAAATGTTATAATGGTTCCAGATTCACAAACAGTTAGAGCAAAACCTGAGCTTATTTCAATCCTTTCAAACAATGTAGAGACTTATTTACAGAAACGTGGAACAGATTATGTTTCAACAATAGACTGGGCTGTCCTAGCAAGACTTTCTGAATGGATATCTTTTCCATAAGCATGCAACAGATATTTAGACCGTAACTCTCAAAGAAACAATCATTTGATGATATAATTCTGGCCAAGACCCATGAAAATGAAGTCTGGGGATTACCATAATCATTTCCGAACAATGTTATATCAGTATCAAGCAAATGAATTCTCAATCTGGAATTTAAAACTAAACCTTATCATTCAGACTGTATAGATCAAAGTTTGGCCAAAGCGAGAATTTTGCAAGCTCACAAAAACAGAGATGAAATCCAAAACAAAAATGAAATTCATGGTCATTTGTATTCCACGAATTGATTATTAAGTTGTATAGTAGAGCTAAACTTACCAGAAATTCGTTGTTACTATTTTGCAAAACCAAATTGCCAGGTGAATTCCCAGAATGCCCAGACTGAGCTTTTCTTCTCAATATTCGACTGAGTTTTATTTTCCAAATCAAACCCTTTATTCAAGATGGCTTATCAGTTTACCCCACAGCATCTTCAGGAGTACGAATAAAACATAGACCAATATTCTCAGAGGAATAATATGGGAATTTAACAGAAACTATGTTAATAAAGACGAGAAATGGAATCCCTTTTCCCAAAATGATGACAAGTCTGAGCAAAAAAAAACTTTGAAAACCGAATGACTAGTGCTGGACTAAAACCCTAAGCCTTATTCGAAACATAAACCAGGAGCAAACAGAGCTCTATGCTGAGCAATAATCAAAATGACAAGGACTGAGCCATACCCAAAGCAATGAATTGACATGAAATGAGCTTATCGAGAATCATCCCTTCCTGTCACAGAAGTTATGATACGAGTACTTGTGAGTACGATGGCTCCATTAAGTAGACTCATTGTTTGAGAGCATGTGGCAGTTGATCAATTTCTAACGTGACAGTTTCATAATGAAGATTTATATGAATCCCATCTCTTAGAGTTCAGTCATGTCAAATAATAATTGCAAGGAGATAGTAGATGTCACGCAAAATGAAACTTCATATGTCGATCAGCTATGGAGATCATTTCTTTATGAAAATACGGATGTGTCAAATTTCCTAAGTTTAAACCATGTCGAATAATCATAAGAGATATACATTGAAACAAGAATCCATATATCAAGCAATTAAAACAAATCGAAATGGAAATGAAAAATCCATAATATCAAGGAACCAAAGGATAAATAAAAGGAATGTCAAGACAACAGGGTAAGGATAAAATGGTAAAGTATTCATAGTGTTTTTAGTCATCATCTTAGTCCTCAATTGAACTTTGGTGAGAAAATGATACAATAATTTATCATAATTGTTAGATATACATCTATGATTTGACTTCCTTTATCTGTTCAGTTTCATTATTCAAATCTCCCTGATTAAGCTTGTGATTGTGTTGTGCAGGGTCTACCAATCTTGAATGAAGAACTAATCATCCTTTGGTTGAGACATGCTTTAAACGATTTTTTGAAATTTTTATCTTTTCAATGATAAAAATTTTATTTAAAAATCAAAAGAAAATAATTACAAAATCAAAACCAAAAAGAATAATGAAAAATACCAAAGAAAAAGTCTCGTATGATAAATCTGTAGCTAAAAGCTACAGAAATTCAGAATTTTTCAAAATTTTACTGGTGGGTTCCCTTTCCTTTGCAGCTTGGAAAGGGATCTTGTTGGGAGGCCAACAAATGGTGACTCACGGGGCGAAGCAGTTATCTCTGTACAAACACATCATCTGATCAGATATCTTGAAGTAAGAAGAAAAAACTGCCTTCAAATCAGATTAAATCTTTTTAATACATAAATCAGAGAACTATGCCTTTTTTTATAACACTAAATGTCAGACTATGCTTGATTTCAAGTCTTTTATGATTATCCAAAGATTACTTTCAGAAATAGCATGAATTTTAAAGTTTTTCAGAAAATTCAAAACTCGGAAAGAAATTAGCTCTGGGAATTCAAAGAACTTCTGATAACTAACCAGCATTTATAGATTTAGTCCCAATACTACAGTTCTATCCCTTCATCCAGCAGGCGTCCATAGCCTCGAAAGGGTTAACTTTTAACCATCAATCCCAACATTCTTGTCCCAAGATAAAATTTCAACATATGAGCATTTAGGACTTATGAATTTATTAAGGGTAAGCAACATTGGAAACTCTTTATGAGTATGGGATGACTTATGGATTCTTATAGTTTTGTACAAATATGGTACTTATGATTTGGAATCCAAATTGGTCACAGACGGAGCCACTCCAGCCAGCAGGTGTCCATAGCCTCGAAAGGGACCATCTTTTAACCTTTTTTACCCAATGGCTTATATCCCTGGACAAATAAATTGAAGAAGGTTTCATACCCAAAATATTGAGTGCTAAACTATTTAAAGATCTGGATCTTATAATGGGGGAACGTATTTGGAAACTCTTTACGAGTAGGATAGCGTCAAGGATCTAGATATTGCTGATTTCGTATCTGACTTTCAATTGTTTTCCCAAGACTGATTTCTGACTGAGTAATGATATTCTTAGTAAGGATGAATTCGTGATCTATTAATTTCAGCAAATCTGGGGATAATGATAAAAGAAATAAAACACAATCTCAGTCTTTGCCTAGTGTTTTTCTTTTCTTTTACAATAGTTTTAGTTTCTTGTATAGATTTTTCAAATCTGAAATGAAGACAGTTTTCTAATAGCTTGACTGTTTTCTGCACTCAGATTGTGAGCTTGTGACAGAGCCAGCTTCCCAAAATTTAAAGATTTTTCTGGTTCTGAAGAAATCAAAAGTAAAAATTCAGCAGAAAATAAAAGAAAAGAAAATCAATAAAAAATTTACAAAAATACAATATATACAGTATTTACAAAAGTTTACTTTCAGCAGGTTACTGAAAGTAAGTTTTCAGAATTTGATTATTCACTGAATAGGTTCAAAATCACCTCCAGTGTTTGCAATTAACCAGGACCAAATGTAAATCAAAGCCTCTCAACTATACAACTAACTTAAAGAAAAGTTAGTGATGACAGTGCTTGTTTTTTTTATTTGTTGGCCTCCCAACAAGATCCCTTTCCAAGCTACAAAGGAAAGGGAACCCACCAGTAAAATTTTGAAAAATTCTGAATTTCTGTAGCTTTTAGCTACAGATTTATCATACGAGACTTTTTCTTTGGTATTTTTCATTATTCTTTTTGGTTTTTATTTTGTAATTATTTTCTTTTGATTTTTAAATAAAATTTTTATCATTGAAAAGATAAAAATTTCAAAAAATCGTTTAAAGCGTGTCTCAACCAAAGGATGATTAGTTCTTCATTCAAGATTGGTAGACCCTGCACAACACAATCACAAGCTTAATCAGGGAGATTTGAATAATGAAACCGAACAGATAAAGGAAGTCAAATCATAGATGTATATCCAACAATTATGATAAAGTATTGTATCGTTTTCTCACCAAAGTTCAATTGAGGACTAAGATGATGACTAAAAACACTATGAATACTTTACCATTTTATCCTTACCCTATTGTCTTGACATTCCTTTTATTTATCCTTTGGTTCCTTGATATTATGGATTTTTCATTTTCGTTTCGATTTGTTTTAATTGCTTGATATATGGATTCGTGTTTCAATGTTTATCTTTATGATTATTCGACATGGTTTAAACTTAGTAAAATTTGACACATCCGTCTTTTCATAAAGAAATGATCTCCATAGGTGATCGATATATGAAGTTTCGTTTTGCGTGACATCTACTATCTCCTTGCAATTATTATTTGACATGACTGAACTCTAAGAGATGGGATTCATATAAATCTTCATTATGAAACTGTCACATTAGAAATTGATCAACTGCCACATGCTCTCAAACAATGAGTCTACTTAATGGAGCCATCGTACTCACAAGTACTCGTATCATAACTTCTGTGACAGGAAGGGATGATTCTCGATAAGCTCATTTCATGTCAATTCATTGCTTTGGGTATGGATCAGTCCTTGTCATTTT
The DNA here is from genome assembly GCA_001517045.1 of Pseudotsuga menziesii. Classification (NCBI taxonomy): domain Eukaryota; kingdom Viridiplantae; phylum Streptophyta; class Pinopsida; order Pinales; family Pinaceae; genus Pseudotsuga; species Pseudotsuga menziesii. The sequence goes on along the minus strand of LPNX011092213.1, from coordinate 133,757 downwards.
GATTATTTCTCAGCATAGAGCTCTGTGTTCTCCTAGTTTATGTTTCGAATAAGACTTAGGGTTTTAGTCCAGCACTAGTCATTCGGTTTTCAAAGTTTTTTTTTGCTCAGACCAGTCATCATTTTGGGAAAAGGGATTCCATTTCTCATCTTTATTAACATAGTTTCTGTTAAATTCCCGTATTATTCCTCTGAGAAGATTGGTATGTGTTTTATTCGTACTCCTGAAGATGCTGTGGGGTAAACTGATAAGCCATCTTGAATAAAGGGTTTGATTTGGAAAATAAAACTCGTTCGAATATTGAGAAGAAAAGCTCAGTCTGGGCATTCTGGGAATTCACCTGGCAATTTGGTTCTGCAAATAGTAACAACGAATTTATGGTAAGTTTAGCTCTACTATACAACTTAATAATCGATTCGTGGAATACAAATGACCGTGAATTTCATTTCTATTTTGGATTTCATCTCTGTTTTTGTGAGCTTGCAAAATTCTCGCTTTGGCCAAACTTTGATCTGTACAGTCTGAATGATAAGGTTTAGTTTTAAATTCTAGATTGAGAATTCATTTGCTTGATACTGAGATAACATTGTTCGAAAATGATTATGGTAATCCCCGGACTTCGTTTTCATGGGTCTTGGCCAGAATTATATCATCAAATGATTGTTTCTTTGAGAGTTACGGTCTAAATATCTGTTGCATGCTTATGGAAAAGATATCCATTCGGAAAGTCTTGCTAGGACAACCCAGTCTATTGTTGAAACATAATCTGTTCCACGTTTCTGTAAATAAGTCTCTACATTGTCTGAAAGGATTGAAATGAGCTCAGGTTTTGCTCTGACTGTTTGTGAATCTGGAACCATTATAACATTTCTCTAAAATGCATGACTATGCCAAAACTTATGTGATAATTCCTGAAAGAATTATCGCCCTTTGATGTTATTAGGGTTTGAATCGACCGTTGGAAACGATTTTATATGAATATTCACATTCTCCTGAATGCAAGATTAGCCATGTATCATTTCCATTTTCAGAATATACCATAATGGCTAAACAGTGCAGAATTCTTTCCATAATTCGATCTGGGCATGTTAAAACTTTTGAATCATGAGAAAGTGAAATACTCTTACAGTTTATTTACACTTTGTTAATTTTGGAAACATTGATTCACTTGAACAAGTTTATGAAATTCAATGACGTTACCATTATTCAGGGTTTTTTTTTTTGAAATGATCTAATGCGAGATATTCATACTTTTTGAATTCAGATTATTCATATGTGGATGTTTTCATGAATGGAAATAGTACTCGATTTTTATATGGGTCGATTCTAGAATTTTACCATTATGCTTGATTCAGCCTCTGTTACGACCGTGACTTAAAAGATAATTGCCGAATTGGTGGTCTGACTGTTTTATTTTTAATAATTGACCAGTTCTAGTCACGACAAGAATTGGAGCTTACGAGGGAATCATTATGCTATGTTTATGGAATTCAAAGACCGTTGATTCCAAGTCAAAGGAAGAAAACATGCCACGAATTTCGTTCTTAGCCAGTAACAGAAAACGCGTGTCAGCACTGACAGACTTTTTTCTGGGCTTCACTGCTCGCAAATGGAGATAAATTCCGAAAATCTACCACATGGGTTTTTTTCAGAATGATCCTATTTAGCTTTTAACGATGATTTCCTCAAAAAGTGAGGGATTGTGGGACATTTTCATGGATCTTTGAACACGTTTTTTCCAGCTGCGCGCAGCAAAACAATTTTTGTTTCTATCTTAATCTCTGTTTTTCTATTTAAAAAGGGAGAAGATCATTTGTAATGCAAGGACCTGGGGGGCACGAAAGGGCTGAGAGGTCAAGGATTCTTTGTTAGATTGAATAATTTTTTCTTCAAAAGGAATTTGAATGCATGATTGCATGAGTCCAGTCTCTGAAGATCAAATGATTTTTGATTGAATATGTAACTCTGTTTTCTCCTGAAAATGAGTTTTTAGAAATTGGGGTTTATGTTTTAGAAGCTGGAGCTGTTCTCTTTTGTCACCCAGGGGTCTACTTTTGGGTTAGCGGGAGCACATTTTGAAGATACAGTTTGTCACATTGGAAGTGCATTTAGATGAGTCAGCTATCAAATGATTTTGTGGTTGTTTTCATCTTTCGACTTTCAAACAGTTGGTAAACTGTAATGTTTTGTTTTCAGTTAATGCAAAGTGAATGCTTTCCCTTTTGTCATTTATTCTGAAAAGATTCATCTTGTCTCTGGTTACCTGAATTTAATGACAGTTAATTGTTATATTGAGTTTTATCACATGGAATTACTTGTATCTGATTTTGAGATTTGAATAAATTGTTAAAAAGGAATAATTTCTGATTTATTGGCACTTTATTCAGATTTCACTCACACATACTGAAATATTGCTGTAAAGTATTGGTTCTTTAATGCTATTATTCAACTAGAAATATTATTAATATCTGAAGATTGAACGATTTCTCATTTCAGATTTATAATCATTTCTATTTGCATTTGTTAAGATAAAGAAACCAGTAAAACAAGATTTATCTTGGCCAAGTTTTGTCTTTTGTTTATTTTGTTAAAATTTAGATTATCTTTATGCTCTGATATGGATATAAGCAGATGATTCTACTTGTGTCTAATAATCATATTTAAAGTTAGATTTTGATCTTTTCTTTTATTTAAAAAATAGAAAAAAGTCATAAAAAGTTCTCTCATACTTCTAGACAGCATTTGATTCTATAATCTTATGTTTTGTGATCTTTTATTGAGTTAGATTTTATATTTCATTAATCAGATTTATATTAGTAATAGTTAGTTTATTAGTTCCATTTATTTTAGATTAGTTGTTAGTTTTCTTATAGATTTGATTTAGTTTGATATTTTAGATTTTATCTTTTAGATTTCATTTAGATCAACTCATTGGCTAACGGAACCATAAAACCCGTCAAGGATAGCCATCCCAAACAGCTTGGAGCTTGTTTAAGGATCCCGGACTGGGCTATCTCTCCCTGTTGCGAGCAAGTCACATTTTCCCGTCAATAGGTACGTGTTCAAATCCCTCAAATGTGGAATAATTAGAAGAAAAATAAAGTGTTGCACATCAATCAATCATGGAAACATTGTCAAAAGTTTAGGTTTTAAAGAAAGCATTACAGTACTTTAAATATCAAAATGGATATCTGAACGATTCGAATGATAAATTAATGATGGAAAATAGGAGGTTGAGATAGGATCTGGAGGAAATCAATGCAAACTATATAGAATTAATAACAACCTAGAAATAAGTATTGATAAGAAATAAGCTTACTCAACAACAAAACAACGAGCTTATTGCCCAGAATAAAGAACTCCAAAGTAAGGTTTAGACAATGGATGCAATGTACTCTTGGTTTTAGAGGATTTCCCAAGCACTTGATGAGCTTAAATGATTTTTGAAGTAGCTAGAAATATTTGATTGTTCGTGTTTGGATTCAACTCAAAGTAGGGCTGGACTGTTCAAGCGTAGGAGTAGGGTCATGTTTCTAGAATATTCAGGATGATTCATTAACATCTGTCAAATATTAGTGATAGGAAACATATTTTATGATATGAGTCATAGAAGAAAATAGTTGATGTACCATCTCTTTTCTATTTTTAGTTTATCTGATCCTTAAACTTTGAATCAAAAAACTACCATTGTCTTAAATTTTTTGTATAAATATGACAAGGAAGGATAGAAAAGGCATTAGGAAATGATCTTGGGAGATTATGCTACAGGATATCATCATCTGTATCAAGCATGTGTTTTATATTTTTATAACTAATATAAAGACTATTTTGGGATGATATTATATTCGAGATGAGCCAATTTTATTCTTTTTATCATGGTAAATGTTAATGTTCAATATGATCACGTTATTCATGAATCTGTTCTTTGATAAAAGTTGTCTATGTTAGAATACTTGTGAATGGGCTAATGTTTACTATGCTTTCTTGTTCAGAAAGTATTTCTATTCATAAAGTTTAAAATCTGAAGTTGGATTATGCTCCTGATATAATGAATATCCACAATCTTTTATTTACCCTTATATTGTTATCAGTACTAATTGATTATTGTAGTCCTTATTCGTGATCTCCACTTTTCCCTTTATAAATTCCATATAAGCTAAAACCTAGTTATTCAACTAAAACATTCAAGATTATATGGACTTTTCACTTTAGTAGTCTAGGTACAAACTCCAGTGCAAACATATTATAGTACCATTGTCAGGGATGGAGAAACGAAAGTAAATATCCCCGTGGGTGTTAAGATTAAAATCTGAATTTGGAAAGTGAACAAAATCAATATATTTTGTAGACTACATTTTCACATGTAGTTCAAAAAGCCACTGTGGCTTCTAAGAGAATTAGAACCAGGGAAATCCTTCATCTCCTTTGCATACAACGGTTCCAGATCCAGGAAAATTGTTACGGGAAGCTAGAAAAAAGATCAATTCTACATCAGTAGGTTTTCATTAATGTACATCAGTTTTAGAAACACCAAGTGAATTTGATCAACCTTTTTCTTATTCCAATTTGTCAACTATTGAAGAAGAAAAGAAGAAATATTTTTCTATCTCTATCCTTGAGTTTCAAAATCCTATCCATGTTGACAATTTTAGAGTCTATTCTAATCCATTGTCATCTGATAATGTAAAGGATTTTTTTTTGAATTTTTAATAGTTTGATTATCTTAAGCCTTCATCATGATCTTACACACCTCTCACTAGTAGAATTCCCATTATCCAAATAAAGGTCAAAGTACCATCTTATTCTCATATCCAAACACCAACTCCACAAGTTCAATTACCTTCTTCACAAGTTACTCCAAACATAGTGGCTCAACCTCCTAATAGGATGGATGCCATAGTGGCTACTAGATATGACTCGTTAGTGTAACCTTGGCCTCTTAATTCTCTTCCTGGAGAACATTATCATAAGTATCTCCCAAGATTCAATTTCCAAGGAGAGGTTATAATAGAGGAGCATTGGAATGCTTATTTTAGCTATACTGATAACCAAAATATTGAAAAAAAATGAGGCTGTATGGATGTGAGTCTTTGTTCAAAGCTTAGATGGAGAGGTATTGAAAATGGTTTAGAGAATTGCCACCAAATCCAATAGATGGGATAACAGATTTACACAAATTTTTTATGAGACAATGTGGAGATACCAAAGATTATATTTACTACATTACTGAGTTTGGAGCTTTGAAAAGAAAACAAGTTGAAACCGTTACTGATTTTACTAAGCGATTTAACAAGATGTAGAGTAAAATCAATGCATAAATCAAGCCTACTGAGACATCTGCAAATCTTACCTATGCAAATTATTTTGACGCTAAGTTTTATGTATTACTAAGGGAAAGAAGAGCCATTACCCTAGTAAATATGCAGGAAGCAACATTGGAGGTAGAATAAAACTTGATGGCAACAAATAAGTTGAGGGATAAAATAGAATATCATGGAGAAGATAAGAAAAAGAAAAAGGAAATGTTACCATCTACTTCAGGGGAAAAGGTAGAAAACGGTAAGATAGATGAGATGAAAAAACTAATTACAAATTTATCAGCAAAATCCAGTAGGATGGAAATGGAAAATAAAAGTTAAAATAAGCATGTTTAGGAAAATGATAATCAGAATCCCAACTAGTTTAGAAGGCCATTAATTAATCCTAGGTTTTTTCCTAGAGATAGGAGGAATAATGAGGACCAAAAAATACAACCTCCTTTTCAAAATAAATTGATGCAAGATGATGAATCTAATGAAGTAGATGAGATGGAGGTTGAAGACTTAGATCTAGACATTGATCAATTGGATGATATGTCTTCTTCATTTTTTCTAACTAGGTATGAATATCATTATTCAAAGAAGCATGATTATCATGAAAAAGGATAATTTTGAACACCTTTCATATATTCCGGATATTTGCCAAGCAATGCAATAGAAGACTTATGGTCTCATATCTAGATTAAAGCATGCTTCATAAGATAAGCAGAAAGAAAGGAATGATCCCGCAAAGCAAGGATTGTCTTTTGAAAAGAAGCAAGATCAACAAGGGAGTAAGGATAGAGTTGTAGATATAGAAGATGTAAGAAAATTTGCTACTAGTTTCAATCTTGAACATGAAATTAGCAAAATCAAAATTCTTATTCCATTGACTGAATTGATTAAAAATGAGTAATATAGAGAGCCCACTCTCAATATTTTAAATCTTACAGTCAATCCTATCCCTTCAGATGTGATTAATTTACGAGATGAAAATCCAACCATTATTTTTGGTCCTAAAACATATGATCATGCAGATGATAAATCTGATTTTCCTCCTCCATTTTATATCACTTTTACAATTCGTGATCAAATGTTAAATAATTGTCTTCTAGACTTTGGTGCTTGATACAATCTTAAGCCTAAGGTAGTCATGGAATCTTTAGGGCTTACTGTCACCAGGCCTTACCATGATCTGTATGCTTTTGACTTTAGAGCAGTAAAGTATCTTGGGGTTATTATGGATCTTGTTGTCAGGCTTACATAGTTGCCAATGAAAAGTGTGTTCATGGATGTTGTTATAGCTGATATTGCTCCCGAATTTGGTATGTTGTAGTTAAGGTCATGGGAAAAGAGGGTAGAAGGAACCTTACAGATGGATCTTTCTTATGCTACGATTCTAGTATTTGGAGGAGAGTACAAGAGAATTTATAGGGAAGTACAACTTGATTATTTGGTAAGTGGCAATAAAAATCCTACAAATCATCGTATTGATGCAGTGCAAGAAGATATGGGTTCCTGTATGTTACATTTAAATGATGACACTTAAGGAATTTTATGATTTGAAAAAGATCATAAAATTCAACCTAAAATGGAGATTCAATATTATTTATGGAAAATGTATTTTGATGGTTCATCATGTAAGGAGGAAGTAGAAGCAAGTATTGTACTTATTTCTCCTAAAGGTGAGATTATTTATTTGATGTATAAGCTAGAATTCCAAACAACAAATAATATTACTGAGTATGAATCATTAATTCTTGGGCTAAGGGATGAAAAGGAACTAAACATTTAGTAGCTTACTGTGTTTGGTGACTCCGACTTAGTTGTTCAACAAGTGAAGGATGTATATCAGGTCAAACAATAGTTGTTAAAAGTATACCAGAATGAGGTATGGGATTTGGTCGATAATTTTTTCTTAGCTTTCAATATATGTTTTATCCCAAGAGATCATAATCAAACATCAGATTCATTGTCTTTGGCAACAACTTACTTTAAGGCTCCAAAATTAACACACCTCAAGTATCCATTTGAATTAAGGTATAGACCTTCAGTTCCAGATGGTATTAAACACTAGAAAGTTTTCCATGATGATCAAGAGATTTTTTATTTTTTTAGAATTGACAGGTGAGTTTTCTACATCACTAATTGATCGGAATAAAAAAATTGATTGGGATGAAAGTGCTTCATGTACAAAAGATTCAATTGGAAACCATAAGATAATTGAACTAAAAGGAAATTTCATTCCTAAAGGGCTTGTTCCTCTTGAAAGATTGTTTTCAAAAGATGGCACTTTATTGAAGCCTACCTTACAATATTCTAAAGAAATTGTCTTAAGTTGTAATATCGGTACTGATGTTGAGCCTAAAATGATTAAAATATCTAAGACACTTTCAGAGGAGGAAAGGAACATGTACACTAAAGTGCTGAAAGAATTTGTTGATACTTTTGCTTGGTCATATGAAGATATGAAAAATTTTCACACCAACATAATCCAACATAAGATTCCATTAAAGCCAAATACTAAGCGTTTTAGATAGAAGCTTAGAAGACTTAGTTGAGCATTTCTTCCAATTATTGAAAAAGAGGTTAAAAAATTATTAGATGCAAATATTATAAAACCTCTTAGATATTCTTCTTGGGTAGCAAATCTAGTGCCAGTACGCAAACAGAATGGGGAAATAAGGCTTTGTGTAGACTTTTGTAATTTGAACAGATGCTCACTTAAGGACTAATATCCATTGCCCAAAATTGATTAAATCTTGTAGAGAGTGGTGGGTTCCCAAAGAATATCAATGATTGATGGATTCTCTGGCTATAATCACTACAACAAAAACTGGATTTAGCATCTCTTTTTGCATCCTTTTTTGCGTCTAGACCATCTTTCAGTGTATTTTTCTTCATTTTATGGACAAAATGGTGCAATTTCACGGGTTGGTGCTATTTTAGCATTTTTTGCATCCTTTTTCTAAATCTGGTGCAAATTGCGGTGTAATTTGCACCAGGTTTTGCACCTAGTTATGCACCAGGTTTTGCACCAGGTTTTGCGACAGGTTTTGAGACTAGTTTTGCACCTAATTTTGCACCTAGTTTGTACATCTACTCTTGTTGTGCCCCCTTTTATGCCAATGTTTGCCTCAACTTTTACGCCCTTGTTTTCATCCACTTTTGCATCCTTTTTTACATCCACTTTTGCATCCACTTCTGCTTCTTTTTTTTTATCCCTTCGTGCACCAAGTTTTGCATCAAAGTTTACATCCTATTTTGAGTCTAGTTTTGCATCTCATTTTGTTTCAGCCATTTTTGCATCCACTTTTGCATCCATTTTTTCGTCCACTTTTGCACCCACGTTTTCATCCCTTTTTGCATCCCATTTTGCATCCATGTTTATGTCTATTTTTGCATCTACTATTTCATCCATGTTTGCATCCACTTTTTTCATGTCCCAATTCACACCCATTTTTGCGCTTACTTTTACACCCACTTTTGCTTCAACTTTTGCATCCAATTTTACATTAGTTATTGCATCCCTTTTTGCATCCATTTTTGCATTGGGTTTTGCATTGGGTTTTTCGTTGGGTGTTACGACTACTTTTGCATCTAGTTTTGCATCTACTTTTGTTGCATCCACTTTTGCATCCAATTTTGTATCCAATTTTACATCCATGGTTGTATCCACTTTTGCGCCACTTTTTTCATCATGTTTTGCTTCCATGATTGCATCATTTTTTGCATCCACTTTTGCATCACCTTTTGCATCCATTTTTGGTGCACCCCATTATGCACCCACTTTTGCGCCTACTTTTGTTGCATCCTTTTTTGCATCCATGTTTTTATCCACTTTTGCATCTAGTTGTACACCCAGATGTTGAAGATGAAAATGAGGATAATGATTATGATATTGAGGATGGTTATGATGATGATGATAATGTTGTTGATAATGAGGAGAATGATGACAATGATGATGATGATGACAATTATGATGATGATGAGGAGGAGGAGGAGGAGGAGGATAATGGCAATGATGACATTGCCGATGATTATGATGGCAATGAAATGAATGGTGATGATGGTGATGGTGACAATGACAATGATGATGAGTACAATCAGAATGATGATGTTGATCATCTTAAAAAATAAGTTGTTATTTGTCATGCATAAATCGTGTGTGTCCTCCATGACCCTTTTCCACTAATCACATATTTTGGGTAGATGCTATTTTCTTATGCCAAAGGTAATGATGAATAACTGATGAAAATGTCAATAATGATGATGATGATGTCAAGGACAATGGTGATGATGATGACATGTATGATGATTATGCCGATGATGATGACTATTGTGATAATCATGATGAAAATGACAAAGATGACGATGTTGATGATGATCATCATCATCATTTCCATCATCGTCTTCTTTAAAAAAATCATCACTGTCATTGTCATCTAGTTCATCATCATCATCATTTAAATCATATGGGATATGTTTACCATTTAAAGCATGCATAACAAGTGGTATTATTCTAAAACACCCCACCAAAGTACAAAATTCAAACCACAAGGGAAACATAATATTGAAATTGTTCCAATTTTCTTTCTTCCACCAAAACATGCTTCATTTTAGGGAATTATGTTAAAATCCATACATTCATAGTCCGTCCATACTATACTTGTAATAAATGTAAATATAATACTTAACCGAATTTATAAAATAGGTAAATATTTTATAAACACCCTTATGATATATAAACTTCTTTCACCTTAATAATGGTAAGATATGCAAATATAATAACAAGAGCCACGAGGTGGCAATGTCCCCAAGGATAGATTTTAAGATTTAAGATTGAATGCAAATAAAAATGCTCCATGTAAGACTGAGTTGCTTTTAAGAGGACTATATCTTTGAAAATATCCAGGATGCTAAATGATTCAAAAACACCATATCGTGATAACTAACAACACACTGGCCACAAGTCTAGGGAGATGATACCATAATTAATTATGAGAAAAAGGGTGGTTAGACTCGGGTGGAGCCAAATTGTGAAAAAGCACAGTAGCTGACGGAGAATATAGTACACCTACCACCAGCCAACAATTCAAGGTAGATCTGCCAACAACTCCAAGTCTCGGGAATTCAGCAGCAGGATATCTCTTTTTTGTAAAAGTATAGGTGGAGGAAGCATGTCTCTAGATGCATTAGAAAACATCATAATACATTTATACAACATTTGAAATCTTGTGGGTAGAAAATCCAATGACTTGATTATAAGACATATAGAAAAAAATTCCGTTAATAATCTTTACAGTCCAATAGGATATTTTAAGATAAAAATAAGTTCTAATTCCTCCATAAAGAAGTCTATACACTTTAGATTCATACATCAAATGTGGGTTATTTGTCTTCACTCGCTCATGAAAAAGTCATTGAGGAACATCAATTAAGGGTTTTCAGAGTGATTTACAAACACATATTTTGTCCACTAGTATATTTATGATCTATTTGAACTAGCAAATCCTGCTAAACAAGAAACTGAAAAATAATATGATTGATGAGATGCATAACAATGGAAGCATTTAATTCACACAAAACACTAGAAAATAGTGGAGGTATAGAATATAGGTGCATGTGTCGTATGGGAATGCAGAATTTGAAAGGAAATGTTGCAACAACGAGGATTAATTTCTTCAAAAAATTGAATAGCATAGCTCACAGACATCATGCATTGTGGGTGCATTGTGGGGTGAGTAAAACCCTTACAACTCAGGTTCCACATTTGCAGTGTTAACTTAAAAGTAAACTCTTATTGAATATAATTGGAAAATAAATGAAAATAATAATTAGTTTCTTATTGAATATAACTAGAAAATAAATGAAAATAATACTCAGTTTCTTATTGAATATAACTTGAAAATAAATGAAAATAATACTCAGTTTGAATGATGTTTCCGCTGGTTAAATTCAACTCAATACCAACAACTCTACAACCAAGCAATATACTGATTTATATTTCAAAACCAATTTTCACGTTATGTGATGGATCCATCATCCATGTCATGTAGGGAATTGCTACTAAGGATAGTTCAAATTAAACAACCCTTTCAAAGATCATCCATCTGGGCACCACTTTCTATAACCTCCTTTTATCCTTACACCTCGTTATACCCACCATAATTACACCTTGGTATACCCACCATAATAAAGACAAAAAAAAACTGGGATGAAGGATTTTAACATACATGCCATCTTAATAGCCACCTCCTCCTTTGTCCTAACATCGGTTCCTGCCATTTAAACTGCATTGAATTCTTAGTTTAATTCCCAATGATTAGAATTTTTGGGGCTCTATTGGCACAATATTTTTTGCCAATTTGTTGGAGCTTCATCGTTGTATTTGTGTTTTTGAGGTTCTCGCAAAGTTTCTGTTTTTGAGAGTCATGAAAATAGATATCAAGACTCACCTATAAAATATTATCTTTGCCTATAGCGTATTTATGGGGTTGATCCTGTTGAAGAAGCAGTCGATCCAGAAGTCAATCTAGCAAATGTTTATTCTGTTGAAGAAACAAGACCATTTTATATGTTTACACTTATAACTCTCGGTTCCTAGACTAACTGTATTGGCAGGATAGTGGGAAAATAAAGGTCTTTATTCTTCTTCATTTCTTGAATTATATTCTATGGATAGTGCTTCATAGTAGCATTTGGCTTGGGTAACCCATGATTATTAGTTTAGCCAGATAGTTTGTAGAAACTTAAAATAACTCTTGTCTATTGAAAACCTTGACTTAAATGAAAAAAATTACATTGAACAAATTTTGTTGGAACATTTTACTCTTTTTACATATACATGAATGTATTTTTAACATATATAAACTTTGTTGGGAGGTCGATCTTAGAAAATAGAACTATTTTTATAAATGACAAGAAAACATGAAATTTGTGGGGATGAAACAAATGGAGACAACAATTTTTAAGACGCTTACAAGATTTTGGGGAAAAGTTAAAGAATATTATCAACATACTTTAGGATTATCTCATAGGTAACGTGAATTTACAAGGTTTTGGATTTTTATCTAGAAAATAATCATTTGCCATTTTATTTTATGATAATCCTACCATGCTATCCGTTCAAATACAACCTTAAAAAGAACATGCAAATTATAAACACTATCTAAAAGTTAAAAATGAGAAAGTGTACCATTGGGTATAAATTCATAAACAAGAATGGGTTCTCCTTTCTTAAGACTGCAACCTAATAGTCTAACCAGATTTGGGTGATCTACACTTTTCAGAAGCTTGATTTCATTAAGTACTTGTTCTATTCACTGGGTATCTCTATTCCTTATCTTATTCACTGCAACAACACCCTTGCCGAGAAGAATTCCTTAATGAACTATTCTGAAACCTCTTGTGCCAGTTGCTCTTTATCGGAGAATCCTTTTGTGGATGTTTCCATTTATCTCTACGTATAAACTGGAATATTTAATGAACCTCCAGGGGTAAAAATCAAGATTTTTGTGCTTCTCCTCGTCTTGAATTCACAATGGTACCTTTGGTAACAATAGTAGAGAAGGACAATTCCTACCACTGTGGACCTGTGGTGCTTCCTGCAATGACCACTGAAGACAAACACAGGAGAAAATTAAACCAAAAGGAAACAAACTCATTTTTCACACTTATATTACAGTATAATGAAAGTTAAAGACAATATATAATCCCCAATAGAAATATATGAAAACATATTGACACATTTTGGCCATATGCATTTTGGCCATAGAGCATAGGGTAAGATGTAACTAGAAATGACCTTTAAAGGAATGATAGCTAAACTAATTTTATCAAAGAAATAATGTTATGAAGGAACCATCGAAAGTTGAAATGACATTTATATCACTTATATCATGGTCAAAAGAATATTTAAAATTTGGACAAGTTCTCGTAACACATAGACTATTGTAGAAAGTTTTAATTATGTCTTCACATGAAATACCCATATTTTGAGATATGTTAAATAAAAGTTGATTCAATTTTTAAGAAGAGTTTTGTGGAACTTATAGCATGTTACAAGAACCACTTTTGAGGGGTATTCCACAATTTCTAGAGAGCTTTCCAGACGCCTTGCAGCACAAAGCTGGACAAGATAGATGCATTACCGATTATAATTAAAAACTAGCAAAATTGAAGTTTAAAATAAATTAAGAAAAGCAAGATATTTACCATCTCCTTCAAATCGTTCATCACAGTAGCATCTATGTACCCATTGATTACAACTAGCAATTGTACCTAGGGGTGTAATAAAAGAATTCCATGTTGTAAGCTAAGCAAGGAGATGTGGATGCAAGGAGATGTAAGAACGTCGTGTTGTAAGCTAAGAGTCTCAGTTCTCCATGGTGTAAGTGTGCCATCCTCCTATGCTACAACTCACCCTAAGTATTGTTGATGTTGAATAGAGCCTTTGCAGGCTCAAAGTGTAGTCTATACACCTTCCCTCTCCTGATCCCAGTCACCCTTTCCAAGCTCCTATCTGACCCCTTTGGCCATATATACACTCCATGGTCTCAGAACTTCACCTGAAATCCCTTGTCCCCTAGAGTGGATACTAATATGAGGTTCTTGGTAAATCCTAGAACATATAATACATCAAAAAAACTAAGGGGTTTTCCAGAATCCCTTTGAAATGAAACAATTTCAACTCCCTGTGCCTAATACCGCGCATCATAACCCAACTCAACATGGATACCTATTCCACCCTCCTGCAAGTACTTGAAGAAAGTCTTTTGTCCAGTCATAAGACTAGATGATCCACTGTCGATGTACCAAATACTACTACCTGTGGTACTTTCCATGCAAGCTATCAAACAAAACTTCTCATCGAAGTTTCTTTTGAACTTCTCCACCTTTGCAAAACCTTCCATCTGAGTGTTTCTCTTCTTCTTCCTATCTGGGAACTAGGAGGAAAAGTTTCCCTACTTGTGGCAGATATAACACTTTACCTTTGACATGTCTAGGTTATTATTACCAGTGCCATTATTCCCCTTTTCCTTACCCTTACTCTTCCCTTTCAAGGCTAGAGCCTCCTCATCCACAATATGTGGGGCACTGTTGGATGAGCCTGATCCTTGACCCATGCGGGTCTCCTTCTGCACAAAATCATCCCACAACCTATGCTAATCAGGGATATTCTCCTTAGCCACAAAACCCTTTGCAAAGGTGTCCTATAAACCCTAACACCTATAAACCCCCCATAACCTATTCCCCACCCACAATACCTACAATATATTGACCTTATTTTTCAAAATTAAAAATCCCCCTTTATGAATGAATGTGATAAGATATTGCTCAACAAGGTGAATCCCACGTGGTGTTTATAGGTCTATCCAATGTAATACGAGGAAAATAATGGGAATAGTTCCCTAAATTCCACAATTCAAGTTCAATAATCATGAATGTCACTTGCAAACCATAACATAAAACCTCTCATAGTGGTCTTTAGCATTAAGATTGATATATATGTCATTAAGATTTTTTACAAACCGAGGATCAGGCATAGGGCCTTGAACATGGTCGAGGAAGGAAAATAAGAACCTCAAGGACATTATTGAATATTCTTAGACTCAAGAGCCTTCAATGATTCCTTGTACCATCAAATCAATAAGTTGTTGTGGTTTTATGAAGGACTTTGAGTGGGATAGGGTAAGTTTTGTCTAGTGGAAATTGCTTTGGACTATGGAACATCGTCAGTGGACTAAACAAGGGATTTAGGCCTTAATTGAAAATTCTCATGCTCAAGTTCCATGAACAAAACCTAGACACAACAATACAAACCCCTAATAGGGGGTCATTACCCTAGGAACTATATATGAGTTCCATTAAGATGTTCCATGCACCATGGATGGGTATTGAGGCCTTAACCATAGTCATGGTAGGGAAACAACATCCTAAGGCCATTGACATTAGTTTGTGGAGATATAAAAAACCCTTAAGGCTCCCTAAACAAATCCCCTTAGGCTCAATATTGAATGACACATGTTATAATACCACAACCTAAAAGTTTTG
>LPNX011092213.1:5501-117597 GCA_001517045.1 Pseudotsuga menziesii | reverse complement strand
TCTAAAATACATATGTCTTTTATTTCTACTATAACTTTTTAATGCCTTACCCATTTGGAAAATCAATTGTATGGTGCACAAGTATATATGGAGGCTTACTCACACACTCAAAAATATGATTGGTTATCTTAAGACCTCAAACACGTTGTAAACAATTGACCTCTTTATTTTAGGGATTTATTAACATTATTATTTTTAAATAAATATAAAAAATCAACATTAAAAAATATGGAAAAACAGTGGCGTATAAGAAACAAATGTTATGTACAAGTGTACATTTTTTTCAAGAGATTCCACTATTTTAATACTAAATCACATCGTTAACATGAAGATATGAATATTGTTTTAGAGGAAAATAATGTATTAATGCTAGAAGAAAGTGAAATTCTCTTATTTATACCAATTCGATTTCCTATGTTTCATATTTTACACTGTTATAATAGGGTGTGCATGTACCTCTAACATTTCTCCTCTTCAATGTATTTTTGCTTTATCAATTTTCCATTGCAGCTAATGAGTCATTAGAGGGAATCATTACCTTGCACTATCCCTTTAAAATTTTATAATTTTATAACTAGTTTCACACCTTGTGCTTCCAATATCTTATGGGACTTTTACTCATCCACCTAATGAGACTTTTACTCGTCCTACATCCATTTGTGCTGGAATTTATATCAACATGCCTTTAACCTAGGTATTGAACAAGTTAAATTTCTCCATTAAGATGTTTATTTTTTACAAGAATTCTCAACACTAGATATTTTAGCGTATGATTGGTTTGTATCATATGTATTAATTGTGCATACATTATTGTGGAATTTTTGTAAGAAATTCTTTTGGTTTCCTATTCCTATGGAGTAGTTGATATAGTTTCATATTCTCATGGAGTAGTTAGAATCTTATCTCTAACAACTAGCTATATTATTGTAGGAACTTGCTATCCTTTAGGATAGTGTGTCCTCTTTTGTTAAATTGGTTTGCATGATGTATATCTATATAATCTTATGTGTCTGTTAATGAAAGATAGTCCTATATTTCCTTTCACAAATTGTGACTTCATCTATGGGTTTTCAAAAATTTCCTTTCCTTTACATCAATGACAAAAAGAAATGTTGTTTTCAAGTGGACATAGGGTAATTGTCATGATTTCAATTACTTGAAACAAAAGTTGTGTTATGCATCTATACTCGTTTTTCCTGATCTCTCACAACGATTTGAAATTGAGATTGTTTCTTCACAATTTGCAGTTGGATCAATTTTGATGCAAAATGGTTATCCAACAACCTTTACACACCTTTTCAAAATCCAAATAAAACTAATCCATTTATGATAAATTTTTGTATGGATTAATTAAAGCTATCAAATACTAGAGACATTATCTCATGGGAAAAGAAACATTTGTGCATATTGATCATGTACCTTGAAATTTCTTGAATTCCAAAAAAATTGAAGAAGCTCGGCATATGAAGAGCACATTCTATTTGCAACAATGTCATTTGGTTATCAAGTACAAGAAGGGAATCACAAATTTGATGGTTGACTATTTGATCCAGCCGCCTTCCTTTCATTTCTTAATTGTTGTCACCACTTCACATATGGTATTTAATATGTAGGATCCATAGTATCCAAATGATTTTGATTTTGGGAACATTTACTAGAGTCTACGGCATTCAGCCTCATAAAATATAGTTATGTTGTAATATTTTCATATCAAAGAAGGATTATTGTACAATTTTGAAAATTTATTTGTACCTCATGATCACCTATCCTATTTAATGAAATAGGGATAATATTCCTTCTATGGTAGCCACTTTGGCAAGAAAAAGACGCTTCATCATCTTTATCATTTTTTCTATTGGAATCACAAGAAACCAAATGCTTTTCATTTTATGAGGTGGTGTGTAGTTTGTTGTCACTCAAAACCAACTAATAGGAATCATGGTTTGAGTTTCTCCTATACATTCGTACCCATACTTTAGAAATACTTTCCATGGAAATTTTTAGTATATTTCCTATCACTTTTCATTTCCATGATTGCATTTTTGTGTTTGTTGATAGACTAAATAAAATGGATAAGTTTATTCCTTGTCGTAAAACTAGTTCTACTATTTACTTAGCCTGTATATTATTTTAATTTGTTGGGTGATCCATTTTTCTTCCCAAAAGTATTATGTCTAATCACGACTCATCTTTTGTGAGCTATTTTGGGCATTCTTTCTGAAAATCATTAGGAGCTACCCTTAATTTTTCCACTACTTTCATCCATAGACTAATGGTCAAACTGAAGTGGTCAACCATATGTTAGTGCAATATTTTCATTTATCATCATAAAACTCTATCCAATCCACCACGCGCCCAGGGACATGCAAATTTCACTCTCCTATGCAGAGTCTAATAATGCCTTGACATCCCATTACTGGAATTGCTGAGATTTGGGATCGAATTGATTGCAGAGGTAGTGGGAGTCCCAAAAAACGATAAAGTAGTTGAAGAAAGATTTTTCCCCCCAAAAAAATTGTTGATATGTTTACCATTTGAGATTGATGCCATTCCTGAAACAAGAGAGAAGTATTGTGAGTATGATTATTGTAGTTAGCATGAGGAGTATAGTGTAATTTCATTTTCCTAAAAGCGTGGAAAGGGAAGAGGAGAACATCACTCCTGAACAAATACTCAAATTTGAAGCAAGAGAAAGTCTCTTCAGGGTGGTTGTCTCTTCACAGGTTACAGGGTTTGACAGGTCCAGGGTGCAAGAAAGTCGAAGAACAGAGAAAGTGTATTCGGAACAGAGTGAGAGATTGTGTGTTGTTGGCCTACTATGGCTGAGCTAACTGAACATGAGACACCAGTCATCCATGGGGATGAAACCTACGAGAGTTTGAGCTCTTTGCTTTGCAATGATCAACGTGATTTCTTGAACATAAATGATGGACAGAAGGTATGATTTTTATTTTTATTTTTATATTCCAATTGTGGTTTCGTTCATTCTAGTCGAAAATTGCATTCATGAATTGAATCCAATGTAATCAACAGGTGAGCGTTAAAGAACTGGCAGGGAAATATGTAGCTCTATACTTTTCTGCCCATTGGTGCCCTCCATGTAGATATTTCACCCCCATCTTGACAAAAATCTATAAAAAGTTAATGGAGAAGGGGGACTTTGAGATCGTCTTCATTTCTGTAGATCGTGATGAGAAGTCATTCGAGGAATACCACCACACAATGCCATGGCTTGCCCTGCCATTCTCAGATGAAAATACAAGGAAGAACATGTAGCTCTGTACTTTTCTTCCCATTGGGGCCCTCCGTGTAGATATTTCACCCCCGTCTTGACTGAAATCTATAAAAAGTTATTGGAGAAGGGGGACTTTGAGATAGTCTTCATTTCTGTAGATCGTGATGAGAAGTCATTCGAGGAATACAACCACACAATGCCATGGCTTGCCCTGCTATTCTTAGATGAAAATACAAGGAAGAAACTTAACCAAGCCTTTAAGGTCGATGGCATTTCATGCTTGTTATTTTTAGACAAGGAGGGAAAATCTATAACCATTGAAGGTGTAGAGATCATTGAAGAATATGGTGTTGAGGGATATCCATTCACTGCAGAGATAATTGATGAGCTGAGGGCCAGAGAGGAGGCCCTAAGGGCTACATAGACTATAGAGTCTCTTCTGCTATCCGATGAATGAGATTTTGTCCTTGGCAATGGAGGAAGAAAGGTGAGTTCTTTCCCTTTATGCTTGTGTTTTACTCTGCCTCGAAATATGGATATGGTTTCTTTTTATGGTTTGTGTGAATGTTTACAGATTCTCATACATTTCCACTGCGCATATTTCTTTCTCTAATTTATGCAGTGGGAGTGCATTAGCTTCTATCATCTTTCTTTACCAGTCATATTTCTTTATACTTTCTGCAGTGGGAGTACATTCACTTCTATTAGCTTTCTTTAAATTATAGTTTTGCAGAGCGTGGGTTTTTTGCTTATATCGTATACTTATTATAGCTTGCTAGGGATTTTAAATTCAGTGTTGAGAATGTGAGGCTGTCTAAGTCTAGGCAAAAGTCAAGGCCGATTCACTAAGACATCCTCTAACACTCAAGGATGTTGGGAAAACCCTCTAATTAGTGTTTCTGGAGCAATTCTTTTTCCTCACGATGTTTCAGGAGAAGTATTTATTCTTCATCAGAAGAAGCCATAGTAGAAGTAAATAAAAAAATATGATCCAAACACTGCTATCAAGATGAAACAAACCCCAAGTATTGAAGTGGGCCACACAGAGCGCAAGTGCCCCCACTAGGAATGACAGTGCAGAAATAAATGTGCTCTGCCACCCTTTGAGAAGGTAATGCACAAAAGTATAGTGACATAAATAAAAGGACCCTGTTCTTTTAAAAATATAGAACTTAGAAGTCACTGTATCAAAATAAATATTCACTCTCTAGTTTTTGAGTGTCATATGGTAGCGAAGAAGATTTGAATTTGGGTCTCCTTCACACAAAGTTACCAACTCTCCTATAGGAGTCCTTGAAAATCAAAGTGAACTGGAACAGTATTGATTCTTTCTTCAAAAAAACCCAAAAAAGAAAAAATTAGACCCCTAACTTATGGGTTTGTTATATGCATGAGGAGAGAGGCAAACTTGGGATGGGCTGTGCTATATCTACCTGCTAAGGAAGGTGAGATTTAGCTCACTCAAGGAGAATGCGGGAGGGAGGGGCGAATCTGTAGCATCTTGGACATAAACATGAAGTTAGCAGAGAAAATCCCTAGAATATGTTGTGAATTCGTTGAAGAGGTGAATCACACCAAGTAAACTACTTGAATTAGACTAAAACAAACAACAAGAGGGCTACAAACAACATGGAAAGCTGTGGTCACACTGAAAAGTGACAAAACATGTTCTACTACCAGATAAACCATGGGTTTTGGGACCTTTGGAGAAAGCAGATCAGAGATTCAATCAACCTGATACATTATATAGGATGATCATCTTTGACGCTTGATAATCAAATCTAGGTTGAGTTGCCTCATGTATATAGTTGTTAAGAGTGGTAAATAACCCTAGACTAGCTTTGGCATAAATGTTAACTGTCATAGGAGGAAACTCAACTTTAACATCAAAGTGCACTAATGTAAATTAATTGAAACTCAACTTCAACATTAAAGTGCACTAATGTAAATTAATGGAAACCAAGATGAAATTTCCACCATAACACAAAGTTACAAACACTTTATAGTATGATATAAATGATATTTCCATAGATGCAAATCTAGGATTATTTTCTATTATCTGATCATTGATTTCCTTCTTTATATGTATACGAATGACTAGGGGAAGTATCGCAGTTATACTATTGATATTGATATTGTAGCAATTTGTTTGTTATTCTTTGTAGCCTGGGACTGCTCTGCATGGGTTCACACATATGCATTATTCTTGGAAGTAAGTCTGGAGTGCTATAGAGTTTTGAAGTATGATGTAGAAGCTAAGCGATTACCATCAAAGGCATCAAATGGACAGGATAAGGTATGCAGTGCTGTGGCATATGTAGGCTTTAATGTAAATTATATTTAATTTGTTCTTTCTTGATCACATTGAAGATATATTTCTTGTTTTACCATTGTTCACAGGGTCATAGCAGAACAAGAGACTTGGATAATGAGGATTTGTTAGAGCATCTGCCTACCTTGCAACAATTACTCTACCACCTTGTTGGATTCCAGGTATTGTGTGATAGTGTTGATTTTTTAACAATTAGTAGAATTTATCAGTAACTGCACTATTTCTTGTGTGTTTCTTTTAAAATTTGCATTCTTCTTATGGACATTTCTCAAACAATTTTTACCCAGTTTAGTATGTTGCCATGGTGTTGTGATTGCTTTAATTACATTTAAGCCAATGTTTTCAGCCAGAGGGACCAGCTGTTGGCAATTATGTCATTCAATATGCCTTGGCATTGGTAAGTTTTAAGTTCATTCTCTTTGTTTTGCTGATAATCCTACAGTCTACATTTTTGCATTGATGAAAATATGTTTTTCTAGAGTCTTGACTGATATCTGGATGACAAGACAGTATGAAAGGAAATTTTAAATTGCCAGTACTTGTCACTACCTGGGAGTTGTCTGTCATTTTTAGCAATGTGAAAAATAGGGATTCAGGAGTTAGTTAAATTTGTGTTTTAAATATGGATGTTTGAGTTTTTTGAGATTAAATTAGTGATGCATGTTATCCAAGTGAATTAACCACAACTTGCAAGTAATCAGAAATGATGTATTTTAGGGCTAGAATTGCCAATTTTACATTTACTGTATGCTTTTACATTGCTGTTTAGTTGCTTGCTCATTTGTTTGTAGGTCTTGAAGGAAAGATTTAAGATTTATTGTGCAATCAATGATGGTATTATTAATCTGGTGGACAAGGTGTGATTGATTGCATTTTATGGTCTCATTTATCTTAAGTTTTTCAATATTATCTTTGTACAAGATGTATGTGGATTTCTTCTTGAGGATATGTTTTGATCGATACCTATATTTGATTTTAGTTTTTTGAGATGCCAAGACACGAAGCCATCAAATCCCTTGATATTTATAGGAAGGCTGGTCAACAGGTATCTGTTGTTTCTAGTTTATTTTTTTTGAACTTTTTTGTCTAATTTTTGTTATTTGTCGAATTGTTATATTGGCCAATAAACTGGCTGTAAGAGTTATATGTGCTACCTGATTAGTTATAGATATTTGACTGTTAATATTAAGCTACAGTTAAGTTTGTCATTATCAAATAAAAGCTTATTGTATGACAGTGGAGTGCAGCTGCTTAAACAATTAGTCAGACACATCATGCATATTTCTAAACAGAATAATTAATAGATTATTTTTCATCCTTCATCATTATAATGGGTGTAGGTTTTGCATGCAGGCGGAGAGTCTGTCTGAATTTTATGAAGTTTGCAAAGGCCTAGAACTTTCCCGAAACTTCCAGTTCCCAATATTGGGTCTGGTATTTGAACCATCTGAAACATTCTCTGTAAAGTTAGATGGGACCAAATTGATAGTTGTCTAAGCTATTAGTGGATCATACAAAAACTTAGTTTAATGCATGTTCTAAACTACATAGATTCATTGCATTTCAATCTCTGATGCAGCCACCTTAGTCATTTCTAGCAACAATGGAAGAATATATTTGAGATGCCCCTCGTGTCGTTCCTATAGCAAGAGAGGTGCTGGTAAGCAATAATGTTCTATTAGATTCCACACTAATATCTCAATTTTCAATTATGTTTTTAGTTATTGAATTCATTTTATATTATTTCAAATTCGACATTACACATTAGAGTTGCATTGTGAATGGAATTTGGTAGGTGTGCAACTTGCTTTAAACATTGGCCTGTTGTGATGCTATGTTTTGTCACTTTGTGGTTTCTTGCTGGTTTAAACTATTTTCAATTCTGTTTATTTGACTTATATTGTCTCAACAGGTATAATATATCAAAATTTAGACGTTTTCCAAATTTTGGATAGATCACTCTTATCTCATTGGCTGTAAATTCTGCTGCCCTCTTCATGCCCACCAACTTTGTATGTTTTATATATTGTAGTTTCTTGGTCTTTCTTGTTCCAGTGGTTCTG
The DNA here is from genome assembly GCA_001517045.1 of Pseudotsuga menziesii. Classification (NCBI taxonomy): domain Eukaryota; kingdom Viridiplantae; phylum Streptophyta; class Pinopsida; order Pinales; family Pinaceae; genus Pseudotsuga; species Pseudotsuga menziesii. The sequence goes on along the minus strand of LPNX011092213.1, from coordinate 109,967 downwards.
TCTAGATGGTTTTCTAACAAGAGTAATGTGCAAGGTTATGAGTGTCTCTGAAGAAAATAAACATTAGCATATATCTGGATTCTGCATTTAATTTGAATATGCATTTATTTGTATTGGAAAAATAATTAAAGTGATCAATTTAATAATTTTTGTATGATTAGATTAAACCACAAGTTTTGGCAATTATAAGAATAAGGTGACTGCAAGGCTTTCCCTCTAGTACTTAGCCATTCAGATGGATTTTTCTTTTTGTATATCTCAGTAATTCTACTTAGGTTTATGGAGGTAGGGAATTTGATTTAATTTTAAATTATATATTAATGTCCTCTAGTGGCCATAATTTTCCAAAGAGACTATAAAAAGTACAAAGACAAGTGAATATTGAGAGTGCTAAAGCATCTCTCAAAGAACTATAGAAGAAATAAAAGAATACATATAGTGCCAAAAGAGATGCAATCAAATCACAGGAAGCCTAAAAAGAACAAAATGGATGAGGAGGGTTCGAAGGGCATCAAGGATAGAAGCCCTAAACCAATAATGTTGTCAACTGTCATCATTTTTGACATCCAAGGCCAAGAAGAAGTGGGTGATGAGATTCCTGAATCCTAACATTCACCAGTTATGTGTGTTGTATTCTACATTGCCTGTCTAACCTAGTGTTGGAGATTCTGATTTACTCATGCTGCCTCTTGTAATTGGAGCCATTTAGAAGTAGAATTAATATAAGATAAGATAATTTTGTTAATGTCCAATGAATGACTACAAAATTAGTTCAATGGGACTAAAAGAGTACAACCAATGTGAGTACAAGAGGAAATCAGATTAGAATCAATTGGCTGACAAGATCTGTCTCTCATATTCTTTGTGCTACATATTTTGTCTTTGTACTATGTGAAAATTCTCAAGGAGATGTGGGAGTCTCTACACTTGTAGTGATTAGGATCATAGCTTTCATGATAGATACAACATTTGAAGATGAAACTGAATTTTGACTTATGTTCCTGGATACAGTCTATAAGTTGGATGCTTCCTTAGAAGTTTATTATCAGTTTCCATGTGTAGCTGATGGGAATAAAGTTATAAGCCTAAAGCTAGGCTGAAGGGACTCTCAAGCTTTAAGGTGATTTCAATATGTTATATCCTAGAGTACAAACAAGGCCTTCCTTGAAGTGGATGTAGATGCGGAATTAATGATAAGAGTTTTGGAGTTAGGGTTTCTCTTGTCTCAGTCCATGTGGATTTTGAGTATGCTTTTTATATCTCAAGGAGATATGGGAGTCTCTACACTTGTAGTGATTAGGAACATAGATTTCATGATAGATATGGCATTTGAAGATGAAACTGAGTTTTGACTTGGGTTTCTGGATACAGTCTATAATTTGGATGCTTCCTTAGAAGTTTATTAACTGTTTCCATGTGTAGCTGATGGGAATTAAGTTATAAGCCCAAAGCTAGGCTAAAGGGATTCTCAGGATTTAAGGTAATTGCAATTTGTTATATCCTAGAGTACAAACAAGGCCTTCCTTGAAGTGGATGTAGTTGTGGAAGTAATGATAAGAGTTTTGGAGTATGCTTAGTCCATGTGGCCTTTGAGTATGCTTTTTATATCTCTATTTTGGTACTTCCTTTAAGATTTTTGTTAGTGAGTTGGGGGTGTTGATGAAGAACTGAGGGGAGAGGCTTCTCAAATCTAGATATTAATGATACCTTGGAAGAAAGTTGCATAAGAATTGGAGGGCCAAATATGGATGTCTATTATAAATTGAGTTGAATTTTGCCAAGCATCGAACCCCATGGAGTATCCATGGCATGGGAAGTCATGGAAATGGGGAGGGGGAAGACACTGTACTCAACCAAAATGATAGAGTGAAACCATGCAAGACTGTTTTCTTTTCTTTAATATTTTTTGAGAGCATGGTAATGACTCATTGAGTACCCTCTCAATGTGGTTGTGTTCTATTTGCTGGAGGTATGGCCCTCAAATTATTCAATTGTAAAAGAGAGTTGTCACAAGTGTGAAAAACACAAATCTTACCTTTAGTATCTTGAAATTGAATTTGGAAACATTGTCTTACCAAGGTTGTTAATACTGGTTATCCTTGAGACAACATTGATTCTGTTGTCAAGATCAAGCTGAAATATGGGCTGGAAGACAATGATGTCCACACATTTTTGTTTTAATGGAACCCCGTAAAAAAGGCAACCACCTACAGCGCCCTGTGGGGTTTGAAATCCATTTTTTTAGTTCATTAATATAAATTCCAAAGAGTGTGGGTGAGATTGGTCACCCTTCCTTGAATCTTATGGTGGTGTTTTTGTAGTTTGTGTTTCTCATCTTGGTACCAACCCTGCAGATAATCTTGCTGTAGAGAATAGTGACCAAAGAGATCACAAGTCCGAGGATATATTTTTATGCCAAACTGCATGGCATATTTGTGTAATAAATTTAGGCAAACTGACCCTTGTTATAGTTGGAAAGACTCTCCATTTGGAATGGTTATTTCTAGTCTCACGAGGTGTCCCGAAAAGGTAAATGCTTCCATCTAATCAACAAATTTGCACAAAGTACAAGATGATCATCAACATACAAAAGATCCACTCTTGTGCTGCACTTAAATAGTTTAAGACCTAAAATTTATTTGATTAAACTTGGTTGGTATCAGATTCTATAGATAGTTGTAACAAAAAAATAACAGAAAAAGGGTGAGGTGAATGTCCATCCTAACTAACCATAACACTGCAACATAATTTAATTAGTGACAAGAAATGGATTCAAGGAGCTAAAATAAAGCATAATTGGACCAAATCACATTTTAACCATGAAATTAATTATTTCATAGCGAATCACAGGTGAAATGCTACCATGGATCTCCTTTCTTATAGCGGACGTAGTGGTTTGAGATATGGAGGATGAAAAGAACTTAGTGTTCTGCTGCTACAACACTGCCCACATAATATTATTGTCCAACCCATAAACTATTTCTCAAATATGTATATAAATTTCTGTTAGTTTTCTAACCCCAGGTATGATCTATAATCTCAATAATTTACCCTCAACAATTAAATACATTCACCATTAATTGCTCAATATGATAATTGCAAATACACTGGAATATAACTTATATGCAGCAGAAACATAAACAGTAAACAACCACATTCAACCAGTCATTTTAACACAAGATGTTTGGGCAATGCCCCTGCAAAAACCCCAAAGGGAAACCTGTCCACGAGAGAGATTTTATTATGCTCAGCCCATAGAAAAGAAATCTGGAAGCAACAAATATAAATCTTTACCAGCCTAGAAAAATGTGCCAGAATGAGATGTACGAACTCCAAAAATAGTACAGCCTCCACAGCAATAAATTCTAGCCTCGAAATTCATGCCCAACAGTACCAAACAGTGCACAAGCAGTATGGCCCGACAACAGTGAGAAACTCATTCAGTATGGCCCTTCTTCCTCTCACACATGTGGCTGTACAGAACAGACCATATGCTGTTGTACAGACAATGATTTCTTTTCCTTGATTTTCATTCCCAGCTGCTGCTTCTGTGATTTCTATCCTTGCTCTTTATTGGGATTAGTGCCTCTTCCACACCTTGCAATTTGTGCCTTGTCCCTCCTAGCTGTAGTCTTTTCCTCACTCTTATTTTCTTCGGCTCTCACCTCTCTCATGCACTTGTGTATTTCTAAACTCTCCTACTTCTCTTTTTATTAATTGTGAGAATGATTCTCTCTTCACTTTCCCAAGTTACTTTTTCTCTTCACCTCCCAAGTGACTCTTCACTTTCCATGGGTGAGATAAATTACACTTTTGTGAAATGAAATCATTTTCACTAACACTTTGAAAAAATACTCACATTCACTTTATAACATTAAAGTAAATGTCTAGGAGAGTCGCCTAGGTCCTTTCTACATGCCTAGACACCAAGCAATGTAGAAGACCTTCCTCGCTACAAATTTCAACACTTTCATTGCCTCCAACCAAGTCATCCTTACTGCTGGAAAAAGGAAATAAAACAGCTCAGAAGCTCTGCATGCAAATCACTTTGGATTAAATTGTTGTGTAGAGGAGTTTTTCTGCTATTTTAGAATGCTTTTAAGTTTTCTTGCTATTCATTCGCTATAAAAATCATTGCATTCTATTCCCATCTAATCCTCCCTGATCTCTTAGTTGCTGTTTGACTGAACTTGAGTGACCTACACTAGCACTAGCCTTTAGTTGGAAACTTGGGATTATGTGCATCAACCTCCCATCCATCATTATTCTACTGAGGTGGCTTATTGTGTTTTGACATAGCCAGGACAATGCAGGGAACCTATCATTTAGAGGCCTGTTTGGAGGACTTTGAGTCCAACTTTGACTGTGCTCTTGGCACTCCCTTATGGACCTGGCAGCTATGTGTTTAGGTTGACCATGTTAAAGTTTTAGGGTTAGGAAATTTTTTAACATAAGAAATAAACTTTAGTGCATCAACATAAATATAAAACAAGTTCCAGAATAATACTGCTAAAATCAATTTAAATTTTAAACTGCAATAAAAATTAAACATAACTTTCATCTCTTTCAACTTTAACACTCCATTGATTCACCAAATGTCATGTATAATAACAAAATAATAAATCTCATGTATAATAACAAAATAATAAATAATGTTCAGGAGATAACATCACTAAATAATCATAACCATTATTTTGAATCAGCCTTATACTCGGATACTTTTAGGATTGATCTTGTCGCCAAAGGGTCAAGTCAACTGGGTAAACAATTGACATACCTTGAGAGAGAGGGTTAAAGCAAAAGTAAACAGACCTTAGATTCTTCAATAAAATTAGCAGCATAGTCATACTCAGTACAGTCATATTTATGCATCTAGTTATACATTTACAATCTAAAATTTCACTTATTCTCATCTTAATTTGTGTTGTAAGAGGTTTTGTGCTTGTAATCATCCAACAAGTCAATGGCCCTAGAGAAGAAGCTATACTTATGTATAATGATATTCACCATGGTTAAATGCAATAATTCTTGAGGTCGTTTTTCTAGGCATGTCCAGTGAAGGATCTAACTCGTGTATCCTTTAAACCCGTATGTACTTCTTGGCAGATTTAAGAAATATTCCCTAAGTTTATCTTTAGTTTGTAGCACTATTTAGTTTGTAGGCATCTTATTTTAGTAACCATTCATGAGTTCTTCTCTTACCATCCCATTGCTGAACAAAATTACCTCATCAATGAATAACAAAATTTATGTAGCAACACACACATCCTCAATTGGATTCTACAACTATTTCTTAAACACATCCCTTATTCTGAGTCCATATCAATTTTAGGTTATTAGGTATGCATCAATGCATTATGTTGTTTTCTAAGACTCTTTTGCGGACCACTTTAATAGATTGCGTAACTGTTTATGATATTTTGTTTCCTGAGGACGGTATATTTTTGTGCTTATTAGTGTGTTTGAAAAATTAAATTGGATTTTAAGCTTGAATGCCTTTGGATCTTATTGTCTTTTATTAGAATTACAAATGATCAAATCTATGTGTTAATATTGCTCCTCTTCCTGATTCTTAAAGGGTGCTAGCTCAATGGAAGAGTGCTTGTTTTACAAGCAGGAGGTTGGTGGTTCGATTCATCCATGCCCTAATGATATTGGAATGTATTTATAAAGGTAAAAAATGTAGTAGTGCAAGATGGATGCAATATTAGATGCAACACTAAATGCAAAACAAGATGTAAAAGTGGACGTCACACCAAACACAAAAGTGGATGAAAATGTCGACCTTATGTCAGACGCAAATATGGACACAAAAATGGATGTCACACAATGCAAAATTGGATGCAAAAAGAGAATAAACACTAGACACAATTAATGACTCAAAACTAGATGCAATACTAGGTCCAAAACTAAACGCAACAGTAGATGCAAAAGTGGACTCCTAACTAGATGTAAAATTGGACATTAAATTGAGCACAAAATATGGTGTATCGATGGACATAAAACTAGGTGTAACACCAGGTGCAAAAATGGAAGGAACACTTAGCACAAACAAAAAATTAAAATGAGACACAATATTGGATGCAAGATGGGACAAAAGATTGGATGTAAAACTAGATGTAATATTGAATGCAAGATGGGATGCAACATTGGACACAAAACTAGATGCAATATTAGATACAAACATGGCTGCAAAACTAGGCGCAACACCGGGTGCAACATTGGGCTCAAACATAGATGAAAAAAAAGACATCAACCGGGATGCAACACTAGGTGCAAACCTAGATGCAAAATACGACGTAAAACAATATGAAACATTAGACACAAACATGGATACAAAAAAATACGTAAAACAAGATACAAAATTAGATGCAAATGGGGATGCAACATGATAAGTAAAATTGGATGCAACATTGGGCCGAAAATTGGATGCAATCCTAGATGCAACGTTAGGTGCAGAATTGGACACATAATTTTATGCAAAACATGGTGCAAAATTGGGTGCAATACTCAATGGAAAACTAGGAGAAAAATTGGATGCAAAACTGAGCGTGAAACTGGGTGCAAACAAGGATGTAAAAAAGGACACAAAAAAAGACGCAATAGAAGTTGCAAAATTGGGCGGAAATAAAGGCGTAACAAAAGATGCAAAAAATTGGGCGCAAAAATGGACGCAAAAATGGATGTTAAAAAGGACAGAAAAAAAGATGCAATAGATGGCGTTTTACGAAAATGAACAATAGCACCATGTTTAGCACCAGATTGTTCACCACAATTGGGAAAAAATTACACTAAAATTCGGTGCTAAATTTGACGCTAAATCCAGTTTTTGTTGTAGTGAATCAAATTGTTGTTCAGCCAGAGGAAAAAGAAAAAGCAACCTTTACTACTCCTTCGGGCATGTTTATGTATGAAAAAATTCCTTTTGGACTCATGAATGCATGTGCTAAATTTCAAAGGCCTATGGATATAAATTTTGTTTGTGAGAAAGAAAATTTTGTAGTTATATATTTAGATGACATTACAATATTCTCTAAATCTGATGATGAGTATCTAAAGCAATTGAAACAAACTTTTCTTAAGTGTATACAATTTTGATTATATTTAAATCCAAAGAATTCTCATTTTTTCCATGGCAGAAGGTAAGCTCTTAGGTCATATAGTCTCCGCTGAAGAGATTAAAATAGATCCAGAACATGTTAAAGCCATCTTGAAGGTCAATATCCCTAGAAATAAAATAGAGATTCAATCTTTCATTGGAAAAATAAAATTTGTAAGGTGGTTTATCCCTAATTTTGCAGAGATTATTAATAAAGACAAGGAATTTAAGTGGTGAAATGAGGTGAGGTTGTCATTTGAAAGGGTAAAGCAAGCACTTATAGAGGCACCGGTGTTATTAAGCCATGATTTTACTAAAGAGTTTTCAATCTTTTCATTTACATAATACTATATATGTTGTACTATTGTAAAAGAATTATGATGGTTTAGAACAACCAATTTCATTTTTTAGTAAAACATTAAGAGATTCAAAGCTTAAATGTAAAACAATGGAAAAATAAGCTTAGGGATTTGTTAAAGCTCTGCAATTCTTTAGAATTTATGTTTTACATTATAAAATCATAGCTTATGTTTGAAGTGTGTCAGTTAAGGATATTTTGGTGCAACCTGACAATGAAGGAAAAAGAGGACGTTGGATAGCTAAAATCATGGAGTATGATTGTGAGATTAGACCTACTAAGTTGGTAAAAGGATAGGGGTTGGATAAAATTTTAACAGAATCAAATTGTCAAGCTTTAGATCTTCATTTGATATTCAACAACTAGTGAAGGGATTACCAACAAAGCATGACAACGAAAAAATTTATGACAAATATTTTGAGTCCCCATGGTATGGTAATATTTTTTATTTTCTACTGAATTTACAGTGTCCTCCTGATTTGAAAAAGAGTGAATACAAATAATTAAAACTTAAGGATGTGAAATATGTTTTAATTGATCAAATTCTATATTGGAAATACCCTGGATGTATATTGCTTAAATGCTTGGACAGATCTGAGCCTGATTCAGTTACTGCAAAATTACATGGATGTGCATGTGGAGGTCACAAATACTAGAAATCAACAATATTCAAAATTATAAGAGCAGACTACCATTAGCCCACCCTTTTTACAGATATGTATTTTCAGTTCAAAACTTGCATCGGATGTCAAAAGTTTGTTGGTAAACACAAGTTGTAGTCTCTACCCATAAATCATATTGTAGTTAATGCTCCATTTCAACTGCGGGGTTTATATTTTATAGGTGAAATTCACCCTCCCTCTAGTAGACAACATAAGTGGATTTTAACGGCCACTGACCTTTTTACCAAGTGGTGGAAGCAATTCCCACAAGAAGAAAAACAAACAAGGTCATCATTAATTTCCTTCAAGAAAACATTTTAAGTAGATTTGGATGCCCAAGGAATTTGGTAACAGACAATGCTCCAGCCTTTACATCTAAAATTATGATATGTTAAGAAAATAACATCATACCGAGGCAGGAAAATAACATCATATCGAGGCACTCTACACCCTATTACCCTTAGGGAAATGGGTTAGTAGAGTCCACTAATAAGAGTATTGTTAGAAACATTAAAAATATTTTATTTCAAAATAAGAAAGCTTGGGATGATTATGTTAAAATATGCTCTTTGGGAAGCCGGGGTGACCACCAAAAAATCTATTGGAACATCACCTTTTCATCTTGTCTATGGCATTGATCCAATATTTCCCCGTTCAATTAAGTTTCCCATTAATCAAGTTTTTGTAGGATGTTGAAGAAGAAACAAATGAAGTCAAGAGAAGAATACTTCAGATAGTTAAGTCACACCAGGAAATAGAAGAAATAGTAGAAAAAGACGAGGCTTATGAAAGGAATGTCAAAGAAAGTTTTGATAGAAAAGTAAAAAAAGACTTTCTCAGTTAGTGATAAAGTTCTCATGTGGGATGCATGAAGAGATGAAAAAGGTAAGAATGGAAAATTCGATAATTTATGGCTTGGACTTTTTAAAATTATATTTTTTTGGGAAATAACACTTTTGTGTTACAAAATTTGGATGGTGATGAAGTTGCAGTCCCATTCAATGGGTGGTTTTTGAAACATTTTTACACATACTAAGATCATAGGGGATTAAAATTCATTGTATATACCATTGCATTTTTGCATTTTGTTTGTTTTGGAATAAGACTCCATCCTAATGGTATCACATAAGTTTCATTTTCATTTTAATTCTAAAGGATATAATTCTAGTAGATTTTGAGGCACCTGGTCAATATGTTCTTAAAGCCCCACAAGAAGAGCTTTATCCCTAGCCATATTTAGACATTAGTACTAGATTTGTATCCTAGTTATACCCTAGGTTTTTCCTAGTAGATCACCTTTTCCTATAATATAATTAGGTTCCTTAGGTTATAATAATTGCTTCCTTAATAGTTTGTTATTTCATTTGTACATTTTTTATGGTAAATATGATAAAACATGTCTCATTTTAATTAATTCTTCCATAGGTATTTATAAATATGATGTGATATTTCAAATTTAAAACATTGGTGAATGTTTTATGCATTATAATTATCTTAGTACATTCCATCAGCAGAATACATAATGAGATTACAGGTTGGTGTTGCCGAATTGCCTAAATTTTGAAATTAAGGTTTGACACTTGTAATAAACTAGGTGTGTGTTAGATGGATGAGTGTCTGCTAATAATTGCTAGCAGAAGCTTATGTACCAGCTATTTTGGATGTTATGGAGTTCATTGAACTAAGAATTTTGTACTTAGATTTCCTTACCTTCTCATTTATGAAACCCGTTTACTTGGTGTCGGTTAACTATTTCATATCAGAACATCTGTTCAGATTTGAATACGTGACCTAGTAGGAGTTGTTACTTGTCAAAATGAAGAAGAGCAGTGGTAAAATATACAATATTGAACCAACAAATGTAATTTAATGGGCCTAAGAATTTCCTCAATATGAAAAAATGATGAAGGATGCAGGATAATTTTCATTCTTTGAAAAACTCAGTGGTCATAATTTGGAAGTGACAAATGATTTTGTCAAGAATTATGCCAATTAATTTGTGAATTTTCAAACACTAAGATTCAAGGTAAGTGAGGTTACAATTGCAAAAGCAATAGGCTTATCCCTTGAGGGTGAATGTTGGTTTAAAAAACATTTATTCGAGATTTATTTAAGCATGTTTCCATTGCCTAGTTATGAAAAACTAGATTGGAGTAAGAGAATTCATCTTAATAATGTCAATCAAGAGTAGAGGGACATGGTTAATATTGTATAACACTACATCACCTACGAAGGGTGATTTGCTACTATTTTTAGGTGTCATTTGAAGTTTATGTTGCATATGAATGGGAAATATAGGTTAATTTTACCCTACTACTTGTTTAAAATCCTAGAACAAATGGCCACAAGGGTAAAAAATCATCCCAATCATACCAGTCATTCTATTTTTCGTCACTGTCTAGTCAAATTATTGATAATGACTCAGTTAAAAAATCTTGATAGATCTTGGAAGCACTTTTTGTTTTGGTATGGTTTTGAACCAAAGACACCCGAAGCCCAAACTGATAAAAGATGCAGGATGATGGTGAAGAAACAGAGAAAAAAAACATAGGTTTGAGAGGGTACAAGAGGAAGGTTGAATAGGGAAATAATCAACCAGAGGATAAATTAAATGATGACAATGACCATCTTTCAAAACCGTTGCAAACAAAGGTACAAAAGAAGTTGTTCTTTGAATTTCAAAAGGAAGAGATCACTTATCCTGACACTCCCAGGGATGCATAGGAGAAATATGGTATGATTCAAGAATTCTCCTCTAGTAAAAAAAATGAAGATACTTTTGTTTTGGATATTTCGGGAAGAAATCAGAGACAAAGAACTAGGCCAAAAAATAAGATAAGGATGAATATGAAGGTTGTTCTTGATTCCAAATTTCAAAAGGATGCAATAATTGTTGTAGAAGATTCTTCTAGCAATGAAGACTTACAGGTTGTAGATGTAGAACAACATATAGTAGATCAAAAAATAGAACATCATACATTGGATCAAAACATAGAACATCATACAGTAAATCAAACCCTCAAGGAAATTGAAAAAGACTTGGAGCATGTATCAGAATCGCTAAAGGTGAACATAAAATTTCTGAATTTGAGATGGGTATGTGTTTAAATCCATCAAATGTGGAAGAATTATAGGAACAATAAAGTACTTCACATCAAGTATTCATGGAAACATTGTCAGAATTTGAGGCTTTAAATAAATCATTAAAGTACTTTAAAGATAAAAATGGATATCTGAACGATTCAAATGATAAATCAATGATGGAAAATAGGAGGTTGAAAGAGGATATGGCAGAAATCAATGCAAACTATAAATAATTAATAAGAACCTCAAAATAAGTATCGAGAAGAAATAATCTCACTCAACATCAAAGTGAACAGGTTATTGGACATAATAAAGAACTCCAAAGCAAGGTTTAGGCAATGGATGCAAAGTACTCTTGATTGCAGAGGAGGTCCCAAGAACTTGATGGGATTAAAATTTTGGCTTAATTTTCTATAAATCTTTGACTGTTCGTGTTTGGATTCAACTCAAAATTTGTTTGGATTGTTCAAGCACAGGAGTAAGGTCATGTTTCTAGAATCTTTCGACATGATGATTCATGAACATCTGTCAAATATTGGTGATACGTGGAAGATTTTATGTTATGAGTCATAGAAGAAAATAGTTGATGTACAATATCTTTTCTATTTTTATTTTATCTGATCCTTAAAATTTGGATCCACAAACTACTACTGTTTTAAATTTTTTGTATAAATATGACAAGGAAGGATAGAAAAGGAATTAGGAAACGATTTTGGGAGATCATGCTACATGATATCATCATATGTATTAGGCATGCATTTTCTCTTTTTTATAACTAATATAAAGACTGTTTTGGAATGATATTATATTCGAGATGAGCCAATTTTATTTTTTTTATCATGGGAAATGTTAATGTTCAGTATGATCACCTTATTCATGAATTTTTTCTTTGATAAAAGTTTTCTATCTTAGAATACTTGTGAATGAGATAATGTTTACTATGATTTCTTGTTTAGAAAGTAAATTTTATGTTCATAAAGTTTAAAATCTGAAGTTGGATTATGCTCTTGATATAATGAATACCCAAAGTCTTTTATTTACCCCTTATATTGTTAACACTGCTGATTGATTATTGTGAGCTTTATTCCTGATCCCCACTTTTTCATTTAGAAATTCCATATAAGCTAAAACCTAGTTATCCAATTAGAACATTCAAGATTATTTGGACTTTGTGATTTAGTAGTCTAGGTACAAACTCTAGTGCAAACATCTTCTAGCACCATTGCTGGGAATGGAGAAACGAAAGTAAATATTCCTTGGGTGTTAAGATTTTAAAATCTGATTTTGCAAGGTGAACAAAATCATTATGTTTTGTAGACTACATTTTCACCCGTAGTTAAAAAATTCTTAGTGGTTTCCAAGAGAACTGGAACTAGGGGAAATACTTCATCTCCTCTACATACAACAGTTCCAGATCTAGAAAAATTGGTAAGGGAAGCTAGACAAAAAACTCAGTTCTACATCATTAGGCATTCATCAGTATACATCAGTTTCTGAAACACCAAGTGAATTTGATCAACCTTTTTCTTATTCCAATTTGTTAATTATTGAAGAAGAAAAGAAGACACATTAATATATCTCTATCCCTGAGTTTCAAAATCTTATATAGGTTGACAATTTTAGAGTATATTATAATCCTTTGACATCTGATGATGTAAAGGAAGACATTTTGACTTCTGAACAATTTGATTATTTTAAGTCTTCATCATCACCTTACACACCCCTCACTAGTAGAATTCCCATTAGCTAAATAAAGGTCAAAGTACCATATTATTATTATATCCAATCACCAACTCCACAGGTTCAATTACCTTCTTCACAATCTACTCCAAACATGGCAGCTCAACCTCCTAATAGGATGGATTCCATAGTGGCTGCTAGATATGCCTCGTTAGTCTTGCCTCATCCTCTTAATGCTCTTCCTGGAGGATATTATCAGAAGTATATCCTAAGGTTCAATGGCCAAGGAGAGGTTATAGTAGAGGAGAATTGGAATGCTTATTTTAGCTATGCTGATAACTAGAATATTGAAAATCAACATGTATGGATGTGAGTCTTCATTCAAATCTTGGATGGAGAGGTAAGAAAATGGTTTAAAGAATTGCCACCAAATTCAATAGATGGGATAATATCTTTAGAATATTTTTTTATAGGACAGTGGGAAGATACCAAAGATTATCTTTACTACATTACTGAGTTTGGAGCTTTGAAAATAAAACAAGGTGAAATAGTTATTGATTTTACTAAACACTTTAAAAAGATGTATAGTAAAATACCTGCATAAATCAAGCCTACTGAGACATATGAAAAAATTACCTTTGCAAATTCTTTTGATCCTGAGTTTTCTTTATTATTATGAGAAAGAAGAGCCATTACCCTAGTAAATATGCAGGAAGCAACATTGGAGGTAGAATCAAACTTGATGGCAACAAATAATTTGAGGGATAAAATAGAATATCATGGAGAAGATAGGAAAAAGAAAAAGGAAATGTTACCATTTACTTCAAGGGAAAAGGTATGATATGGTAAGATAGATGAGATGACAAAACTCTTTAGAATTTTTCAACAAAATTCAGTAGAATTGATCAATTGGATGATATTTCTTCCTCAAATTTTCTAACTAGGTCTCAATATCATATGCAAAGATGCTTGATTATCATGAAAAGGATAATTTTGAACAAGTTTCATATATTCCAGATATTTTCCAAGTAATGCAGAAGAAGTCTTATTGTCTCAGACCTGGAATAATGTAGGCTTCATAAGATAAGCAGAAACTAAGGAATGCTCCTGCAAAGTAAGGATTGTATTTTGAAAAGAAGCAATATCAACAAGGGAGTAAGGATAGAGTTGCAGATATAGAAGATGTAAGAAAATTTATACTAGTTTAAATCTTGAACAAGAAATTAGCAAAATCAAATTTCCTATTCCATTGACTGAATTAATTAGAAATAAGTCATACAGACAACCTACTCTCAAAATTTTAAATCCCCCAGTCAATCCCATCCCTTCAGATGTGATTAATTTACATGATGAAAATCCAACCATTATTTTTGGTCCTAAAATATTTGATCATCCAGATGATAAATCTAATTATCCTCCTCCAATTTATATCACTCTTACAGTTCATGATCAAATGTTACATAATTGTCTTCTAGACTCTGGTGCTTCACACAATCTTATTCCTAAGGAATTCATGGAAGATTTAGGGCTTACTGTCACTAGGCCTTACCATGATTTATATGTTTTTGACTCTAGAGAAGTAAAGTGTCTTGGGGTTATTAAGGATATTGTTGTCATCCTTACATAGTTTCCAATGAAAAGTGTTCTTATGGATTTTTTTATAGCTAATATTGCTCCCAAATTTGGTATGATGTTGTCAAGGTAATTGGCAAAGAGGATAGGAGGAACCTTACAGATGGATCTTTCTTATGCTACAATTCCAGTATTTGGGGGAGAGTTCAGGAGACTTTATAGGGAAGTATAACTTGCTTATTTGGTAAGTGAAAATAAAAGTCCTACGAATCATCCTATTTATGCAGTCCGAGAAGATAAGGGTTTCTATATGTTACATTTAAATGATGATACCTCAATTATTTTACGAATTGAAAAAGATCATACATTTCAGCCTAAAATGGAGATTCAGGATTATTTATGGAAAATGTATTTTGATTGTTCATCATTTAAGGAGGGAGAAGGAGCAGGTATTGTACTTATTTCTCTTGGAGGTGGATTATTTCTTTGATGTATAAGCTAGAATTCCAAACAAAAAATAATATTGTTGACTATGAAGCATTAATTCTTGGGCTAAGGGCTCTAAAGGACCTAAACATTCAACAACTTATTGTGTTTGGCGACTCCAAATTAGTGGTTCAACAAGTGAAGAATGTATATCATGGAAAACAATAGTTTTTAAAAGTATACCGAAATGAGGTATGGGATTTGGTTGATAATTGTTTCTTAGCTTTCAATATATGTTTTATCCCAAGAGATCATACTTAAACAACATATTCATTGGATTTGGCAACAACTTACTTTAAGGTTCCAAAATTAACACACCTCAAGTATCCAATTGAAGTAAGGTACAACCCTTTAGCTCCAGATAATATTAAACAACGAAAAATTTTCAAAACACTTTGGCTTCTGCAAACATCTCATGTGTAATGGATTCATTAGTAAAACTATTCCAAGCGAGTGTTATAGCTGCATCAAGTCGGTGCTTATTCTCCTCCCAGGTCTTAGCTTTCTACTATGTTCTTTTACTGTTTTATTCATCTTATGAAGAGTCTTGTTTGATTCTCTATCCTAATCGATGAATTCTCTCTCTCTAACCTTCATTTCTTCCACTGTGACATTATGAATGGCATGCACTTTTTACATTGTCAGTGTAGAGAAATATATAGTGAAATGGCCTAACTTTTTTACTAAGGTATTGAACTTTGTTGCACCCAAGTCGATTGTGTCACCCAAAACCTGAGTATTTATTGGTGGAATGGGTATTGACATGTCACTAGGTCACTCCTAAAATGATCTAGATAAGTCCTACGACTCAAGAAATTATGGTCTATAGTTGACCACCACTCTTACTTCTTTACTGCCTTATAGAGCGTCCATAGTAAATCTGTGATACTTAGCTATGTTTGTTGCTCATCTATCTTCTTGAGGCTTTGATTGGCTACTTCTGCCATTGCTTCAGCTAAAATTGTATAATCATTATTGGTAAGGCCATTAATTCCAACTTATTGGTCGCCTTTCCTCTTCATATGACCCTTCATAGAATTCTCTGTTTTCTTCCTCTTTTCCCCTACTGCTGGGTTTGTTGGGGTCGTGAATGAATCATTCTCGATATTCTATTGGTTTTCTTCTAGGTTTCTTTATTCTAGTGGTGGATGTTCTCCCCATCCTCCATCCTTATTTGTCAATGGATTATCCTATCGTGACTCTTCTTCTGCATATATTTGATCATCTGTGATAGGAAATCTCCATTTCTTTGGCCAATCTTGAATAATGGAATCAATTTTTGCAGCAGATAGTTGATACTATGTCATAAGACATTGGCGTTGTGGGTCTTTTCAAGGTTGCAAAAATATATGATGGGCCTTGAAAGAAAATCTGACAATGTTTCTAAACATCTTAACGGTCACCTCGCTAATTTTGGCCCGCTTTCTCACGTAATGTTGTAGGTCCTTTCCTTGTAAAAGAACTCTCTATTTTATATTTTTTGCTTTGTAGAAATTGTTTGTCGAACCAGATATTTTAGTATTAAGCTCCTCAACATAGGACGATCACATCTACCCCCTGGTAGTTTGGTGGTTCTTCCCATGCAACAAATGAAATCAAAATAAGTATTCATGAATAATGAAGTCTGCTACCTTTCTCCCATGCCTCCTTTGCATTTGATAATAGTTCATTTAGTAAATAGTGCGACTAGTTGAGTTTAACACCTGCTGCACATAACTCTTCCCCAACAATCGTCCCTGCGGTGCACTGGTTCGGTCACATCTTTCACAAAAAATTGTTAGATAGAACTTTAGCCGTGAACCAAACAACATAGTCATTGATAGAGGTGACGAAAAAGCCTATAGTGTCTCTAGTTAGATCATATTTCTCTTTCAACTTGTTCGTGAATAAAGTTTCCTATTCTTTTCCACCGAAAAATGACACCAGGTCGATGCCTACAAGTGGAATCCCCGTAATCACTGCTATAAGCTCGACATCCACATAAATATTTTGGTTGAGCCATAGACAACTGCCATGGAATGACACTAGCAATTTCTTAACACATGCATTTGCCTTTATTGTGCGACCTGTAAGTAGGAATATTTCACCTTCTGTGGACAGAAGTTGTTCCTCTAGTCTGAATGGTTCATACCCAAAACAAATGAGTGAATGACAAAGGATGAAGACCCTCCCTGGATGTTGTAGACACATGGAATGCTGCTTCTATAGTGAACCTGTGTACTTGTAACTAGATAAAAAATGCAAACACATCAAAGCTACTAGAAAATCATCTACTTATCCATGTTAGTGACTAAGGAATCTAACAACATGTACATGTGAAATCAAAACAACAGTAATGTGGGACGGAAATCAGCTTTGCATTAAGATGTATGGAGAAGTTTACAACCAATTAAGCCTTAGTGTCGACATACATCTCCATGAAACAAACACTTCATCCCCATAAGCTCCAAATTTGCTCTCTATGCTCTCAAATGGCTTGGGCCAATTGGTCAATCCAACAGCATAACAATACCTCTATAGTTCTCCCCCTCAACCATGGACATGAGCTTGTATTTATAAGGCTTAATGGAAAGGAATGATTGAGATATTTGTGGGTGAGGTGGCCTCTAAGATCCTATGATGGGGGATCACGAGCTCAACTGACCCACTATGATAGGGATAAGGGAGGACACGAGGTTCATGATCTAGAAGCCTCGAGAAACTTCTCTTTTTACCATTTTACCCAGGGTACCACTTTTCTCCTCTTATGACAAAGTGTTTTAGATAAGAAACTCTTATGGACAAAAGGCCATGAGCGGTGGCACTGCTTATGGAAAACAGGATACAGGCAGTAAGAGCAAGGTACCACTCATGGTTAACAGGGAAAGCGCGGTGCTGAGTATTTTCATGTAAGATTGACAAGCAACATGGGTTTCCACTCCAAGTGCTGGGATTAAGGGAAAACATGTAAGTCAAAGGTATTATCACATGGTGGTGATAGGATTTGGGTATAACAGAATGCCCCCCAAAGCGTGAATCTTAGAGGGATACGATAAACGAGAGCTTTGAGAGAACAAGTTGTTACTTCAAGGTGAAAATGTCAGCTCGATTGGAGCATGTCGTCCAGTAGGCATCTATAGTACATCAATATTTTTGACTCATAGACACAAGTAACCAACTCATGGATGCAGACCAATACAAGGCAGAGCCATGGGAGGAATAAAAAATCATGGCTACTGGAATATAGCGTAGATCCATGTGATAGAGGACTCAAACATGGACATATCTACCAGACATACAATGTAGATCTATGTCATAGAGACGCAAATTTGAGCATAGCCATGACCATACAAATGTGGATCCATGCTAGATATACAAACTACATCGTAACCTAGGGAAAGCAATGAGTGCTAAACAAATACCCAGGGTCTTCACCTCATCTTCCACAAAGTACGATTCTATCCATGTGGTTACAATGATATGAAGTTGAACATGGTAGAAACCACTTGATTACTGGTCAATGATGTGAACCGTTAATAAGTGCGAGGGAGATCACCATTGATGTCAATGATTCCCAAGGTACTCTAGTACAATCCACTGAGTGCGAATAGATGTCCTGATGTCGAGCACCCAGTCAATTTTATCGATCAAAGGTCAATGATGTGAACCTATTTAGAGAGCAAGGGAATCTGTCATTAAGGAATACATATCTCAAGGTACTAATTTTTTTTATTTCTAAGACTATTTCTCGGATAATGAGCTGATGTCGACGGGAATAGTCTTATCGAAGGAGGGCCATGATGAGTCCCACATTGACAACACGAAACTCGGAACATATTTCTGGAATGATGCGAATGTAGTAACCACAAGAATGACTCAAAATTACTGACACAGAGACTGTTTCGACTGCAGAGGTAAACTTCTTCAACTCTCCCTTTGAACATCGGGCGACACGATACAAGACTTGGTAGCATGACTGGACTAGACAAACACACAATACGATAGTGGACAATGCATTCCTTTGAAAGACTCAAAGGAGTGACATAACTCATGAAATTGGATTGTCGTGGAGATCAGCTGAATATCCAATTGACTGACATGATGTGCAGACAAGTGCCATGTTCAAAGCTAATGACAAACTATTGCCATTTATTTGAAAAATGATTCCCTTCCCATTTCCCCCATAATGATCAATGAGTGCCTATTTTTGGTTTTATGAGCTCAAAGAGGGTAACAAAGACTAGGTATAGCTCGTCTGAATACAAGTCCAAACTCATATGTTTTACGAACCTGAGATAGGAGGGGTTTGTTACCAAAAATGGGTCTCTCAATGTTTAATTTAACGAGTCCAATGAAAGAAAACTCAGTATGGTTCATGTTTAGAGATTCTAAACGATTATGGAAGAAGACTCCAAAGGGTCCTTTTTCATATGATTTAGTCTCTAAGGCCTGAAAAAGTATAAAATCATACCTTAGAGAACTCTTCCAGTCATGATTGGCTGTAGTGTTCCTTTTTTGTAAATAGTCCATCTGAACCAAAAAAGAGATAACCTACCGTCGGAGAGACGACTCTTCAAATATTTTAACGAGCATGAAGAAGACAAGATCACTCGACAATCTTTTCATATTTAGGGAGCCTAAAAAGATTTTAAAGAGGACTCCATGAGGTTTCTTTACACAATGTTAATTTTAACGAGCCTGGAAAGAATTGGAAATGGACTTGACGATCTTTTCGTATTTAAGGAGCCCGAAAAGAGTTAAAAGAAGACTCCATGAGGTTTCTTTACACAATGTTAATTTTTACGAGCCTGAAAAGAATCAGAAACAGACTCGGACCTTTGATACTAGGTTTCAAGAGCTTGACCAAAGTGTTGTAACAAGCGCTCATCAACTTTTTTTGTTCTATGGTAGTACGGAAAATTCATAAACAAAATCCCAAAACTTTACTACTATGGTTATTCTATCCTGTAATCAACTCGAAAACATGTGTTAAATGCGCTCATAACTAACATTAAGGGATTACGACTGATAAATTTCGAGTAAAAAGCAATTTTAAATCAAAACTATAGCATGTCAAACCCAAAAATGTGTATAATAGTAATGTAAATAGTGAAAAATAAAATCATTTTACTATTTACCCATAGTGGAGAGCATTTGGAGCACTTTCCTAATCAAATCTTCAGTTGCTGATATCGAGAGTTTCCACCGTCGGATTCGAGCGTCGTTAGTTCTAGGTAATAGTTAAAACCCTACTCTTCCTTTTCATAGTCTCAATTTTTATTTTTGATGAGGTTTTGGGCCTGTATGGCAATCCCTAAAACCATGGGAACGGGCACCATGCTGATCCCTTGCAGGTTACACGGTACCTCACTAGAACCGCGCCGAAAACAAAGTGTATAGGAGGTGCCACCGCCTGTCTTCAATGGCGCACTGGCGGTGCCAGCTGTGAAGATGCAAAGTTGTTAACACAAGCAAAATTAGATCATCTCTTTAAATTTAAATTATTAAGAATGATTCTAATAGGTGTTATGATTGTTTTTGGCAGGATTTTGCTGATAAAAAATGGTTATATGGAAGGAAAGACAACATGATAATGATGACTCTTTCGCTAAAAGGAATGTGGGTTGCATAACCGCATTATGAGACTATGGACTCCTAAAATTATTCCGGACTCCCAACATGGTATCACACGAGCGGTTGCTAGAGAACATACTCCGGATGTGGAATTCGGAGCAGCAACACTTTGAGGTTGGAGCTCATATTTTGACAGTAGAGGTAGAGGATATCTACTTCTTGACTAGACTCTTAAGACGGGGTGCCCCCATCTTGTTGACAGGTTCCCGATGAGGGGATATTACCACACAAGAGTTGATAGACCATAACTGTATCCCAGGGACGAGGACATCGGGGAAGAAAATCCCCATAAAGGCAGTGATGGACAAACCTCTACGGACTGTCTTGTTTATGATGCAGAGAGTGGTGGGAAGCTAGGGAGTGCACACGAATTCTAGGGCACACAAGATCTATGACATAGAGGTCATGGCACCTATAGTATTCAACTGGGCGGAATCCTTGCTTACGATATTCAAGGATCAGCTGACTAAGTGTCGGCAGGGGGAACTGAAGCAGTTCGGTTTTGGTTCCATTCCAGCCTACTTCTTCTTCAAGCGGGTACCATATATGAGACCCCAGGTGGTATTTACAGAGTCGAGAGTGTGGGACCCACGCATGCAGAGGTGGGTCCAGATTATGGCCCGTACTGGAGCGGGTAGGGGGAAGGTGAAGTTCAGTGACCTGTTCTTCCAATGGCTCAGAGATCAGACCCTCATGGTGGAGGATTATGCTTATGTGGGTACAGACTTCAGCGGAGACCTTGACCTACCGCTCCCACCTGGTGGACAGTAGAGTGACCTCGGTAAGAAGCAAGAAACCCTAAAATGGAAATAATGTTTTTATGTTTTTTAATGTTTTATATTTTTATGTTAAGTAACGAGACCTAAATATTTTCATGCAGATGTTGGAGCAGCGCGACTTGGGGGAGATTCCCCATTGGATAGATGAGCTGGAGCCCGCTTTGTACCGCAAGGCGATGATGTGACCGGGGAGTTAGAGGAAAAACTAGAGAGGTTGACCTTAGACATTCCTGATGCTTCCATTGATGACCTCCCTCTGAGGTATCAAAGACCTACAGCAGGAGTACCGGGTCAGTTTAGTATACTGCTACGTAGAGTAGCCCGGGTAGTGATGTGCTACCACGAGCATCACTAGACATTGTGNGTGTCTTTAATTGTTTATTTACAATGAACCATATTTTATTTAATGTCATGAATGGGAAATATGCCAATCTAGGATGTAATTAGCTAATGAGTCAGCAACTACATTATTTTCCCTAGGGATATGACTATAAGTGATGGTTTCAAATGATCTTTCTAACAAGCGTACCCTCCAGAAGAGGCGGATAAGCACATGATTTCTAATGGTATAAACATGGTTTAGATGACAAACCACGAGTTGTGAGTCCATCAAAACTATGAGATTGTGAACATCTTGGGAGGTAACTTTAGTCAGAAGACCTATGACTACTTGATAATCGGCGATGTTGTTGGTAGTGGAACCAATACAAACCACTCCCAAACTGACCAAATCTTTAGCTAGGGAATAGAGGACCCAAGCAGCTGAGGCGAGATTCAAGGTGATGCTTCAAGCACCATCAGTGAAGCCATAGAAAGCCATCTTCTATGCATGACCAAAACATGGTATAAACAGATGCAGACACTAAACTCAAAACCATATTGAAAATACTAAAAGCACACTGAAAGTCAAGTAATATACATATATACAAGATACTATCCAAGAAAGACCTAGGCATAGTACCTCTTCAAGTACAAACCATTGCAAGGTTTCTCTAAAGGGATTCCATCATAGTCAATGAGCTCGTAGTCCCATTTCTCTAAAACTTTAGAAATGACGAAAGGACTGTACCACATGGACTCAAAATCTTCTTTCCCTAGTTTGTCATATCTCTGGTCATAAGTCAAAACTAGGTCACCCTCGTTAAAGGCACGATTTTGGATGGATTTATCATACTGTGCCTTGACATGTTTCTTATGTGACTCATTAGCCAAGGCATCATCTCTCCGAGTCTTATCAAGGTTATTCAAATACAAAAATCTTTCTTCCTTTGCGGAAGTGTTTGGGAGAAGTTCGAAGGAAAGTTGTAAATATGGAATCTGACATTGAATCGGTAAGATAGCTTCGAGTCCATAGACAAGATGGAAAGGCATGAAACCAGCAGCTGTTTTCACTGAAGTCCTATAAACCCAAAGAGCGGAGAAAAGAATGTGGTTTCGGTTGGATTTATGATATCCAACCACCCGACAAAGCATAGTTTTCAAAACTTTGTTAATGACCTCTACCTGACCATTAGCTTGTGGATAATATGGCATAGAGTTTTCATAGAGAAAACCTAGCTTTCCACTCAGTTCCTCCATTATTTGATTACGAAAATGTGATCTGTGATCAGTAACAATGGACTGCAGGACTCCAAATCTAGCTATGATATGATTGAATAGGAAGAGATCGATAGTCTTACCATCTTTTGCATATGTAGGCATGGCCTCAGCCCATTTTGTAAAATAGTCAATGGCTACGATGATGTAACCATGCCCCTCGGCCGAGGTAGGCTTACAATGCATAAAATCAATTCCCCATTTGGCAAATGGGCCAATGGCAATGACGGGATGTATCAGAGCAGGATGAGTGTGCTTTTTGGAATAAAAATGTTGACAAGGTGGGAATTTCTTAATAGCCTCGTGACAGTCTTTGAAGACTGAGGGCCAAAAATAGCCAGCACAAAGGATTTTGTAGGTTGTAGCCATCCCAGACAAATGATGACCACATGCTTTAGAGTGGCAATCATTCAACACATGTTCAGCCTCCTCATGAGTGAGGCATCACCGAAGAATAGAATCAATCCCACATCTATACAAGGTATCATTCAGGATGAGGTAGTATTTCGCATGGTTACGGATACGAAGGTGATCGTCACAAGATAAATGTGGCTGAAATAGTTGTGTTTGGAGATAAATAAGCAAATCTCCATACCATGGATCGGTAGTGCTAATCATGAACAGGAATTCATCCAGAAATGAATCAATGGG
Source organism: Pseudotsuga menziesii (assembly GCA_001517045.1). Taxonomy (NCBI): domain Eukaryota; kingdom Viridiplantae; phylum Streptophyta; class Pinopsida; order Pinales; family Pinaceae; genus Pseudotsuga; species Pseudotsuga menziesii. The sequence continues at coordinate 86,387 of LPNX011092213.1, read as the reverse complement.
ATCAGATTCCGTCGAAGCACAGGGAAGATCACACATGAGCTCAACAAAGACCAAGGATTTCTTTTATGTGGCTTTGGAAAATTCCAGATCAAACTACTATAGTATGACTATTTATCGGGAGTACTTTCCCCCGAGCACCTGATGAGTCAGGATGTAATACATAGGGTTCTGGTATGCCAATATAGTGGTTGTGCGGAGAAAAATGTAGTGACAAAATTTTTGTATAGCAATGACCATGGGAAATGATAACTTCTCCATGCATGAATATTAGGTTTCAGAATCCATAAGATTCTTACTTGCATAGTAAATCACGTGCTCCTGACCATTGGGATTTTCCTGCACCAAAACCATAGCAATGGTAGTAGCGGAGGTAGAAATATACAAGAGAAAGTCCTTTGAATAATCTGGGGGGTGTATCACGGGTGAATGAGTTAGAGCGTGTTTGAGATTATCAAAGGTGCATTGGGCTTGGACATCCCAAAAGAATGGGGTGTCCTTTTTAAGGAGACACATATAACCGTGCATTTTCTCTGCGAAATTGCACACGAAAGAACAGAGAAAGTTTTCCTTCCCTTGCAAACTTTGGAGTTCAAGGAGATTAGTTGGGGTTGGTAGATGGAGGTGATTTTCAAGGGGTTAATTTGGATGCCATCCTTAGAGACCACAAATCCTAACAGACGTCTCGTCTCAACGCAGAAAATACATTTATGTGGATTGAGCCGTATATTATAATGACAACATCTTAGGAAAATGTCTCTAACATGACTAGGGTGGTCCTCCTGTCGCTATGAATGAGCAGGGAGGTCATCAAGGTACGGTTCAACAATATGTTTAATATTGTGAAACGCATAGGACATCGCACGCTAGAATGTGGCTCCAACATTTTTCAAGCCAAAAAGGTAGCTTCTTATATGCAAAGGTTCCCCATGGGAAAATGAATGTCATCTTGTGCTCATCGGTGGGTAATATCTCAATCTGATTATAGCCAGAGAAGCCATTCATAAATGAGAAGATGACACTTCCAGCACAGTTGTCGATAATCTGATTGATGTGCAGAGTAGGAAAGTTGTCCTCGGGACAAGCTTTATTCAAATCCCTAAACTTGATATAGACTCTAATGGTGCCATGCTTTTTATTGACAAGGACAACGCTCGATACCCATTCCGTCAGGGGTATGGGATAAATAAACCCAACTTTCAGAAGTTTCTCTATTTCAGCTTTAATAGCTGCAGCCTTCCGTGGATGGACTTGACTTATCTTTTTCCTGACAGGATTAGCCATGGGATAGGTTTTAATCTCATGGACCACAATGGATGGGTCAATCCCCAACACTTCTTCATAGGACCAAGAAAAAATATCATGGGATTCTTTGAAAAGTTCCTTATATGCTTCAGATTCATCTGTAGAGAAGTTCTTACCAACATGAATATGCTCAATGGTACCAGGCTTGGTTGATATGTCAATTGGATTTGTCTGAGTAATGTTACAAAGGTTTCCTTCAGAATCTATGTCTTGCAACAATATGGGACTTTTGGGTACGTTGACAATATCAACAGAAAACAAGGATGCATAATCATGGTTAACCAAATTGGTGTTGGGGAGGAACATGGATCTATGATGGTGATCCTCCCAAATGGACTCATCCATACTCATGATCTCCATAATGGACTCATCGGAAGGAAAAGTCTCAGAGAGATAATCTAGAACAGGAAGAGATGGTTCTAACCAGTAAGGTAAGTGGTAAGGATCCGAAGCCACTAAATGAAGGTCATCAATGTGATCATCGGAAAGGGTTTGAATGGTGTCATACATTACTTCGTGTGAACTCAACGAGGTGGACTCAACAACCTGTTTTCCCTTAGGCTCATGGTCAAGTGACGCAATCATATGGACTGTCATAGTATCTGTGTTAGGAGGAGTGGATGGAAAAATCCCCATAAGGGATGAATCCTTCAACATGCCTACCTCAGTCGACTAGTAAGGAGGAGGGGACTGGCCTAACATGGGGATTTTATTAGCCGTAGAGGTAGTAACATCCAATGTATAGAAATCAAGCTGGTCAATGGTAACAATTCTCCCTAGTTGCAGAAATTGGACTGTTCAGAATACCGTCGAAGTGACAACCGTCATGGCATAAAACCAATTTCTTCCTATAAGGAGGTTGTAATCTAACGGGGCATCTACCACTTCTACTTAAATAGAAATAGTTTTTCCCCCAAGCTCGAATACAAGAGCTGATATGAGACCATGGGGCTGGAAACCTCATCCATCAAAGGCTTTCAGAGTTGTAGGTGATGTTACAAGCTCGGGAGAGCCGAGAGCTTTCCATCAAGGCAGAGACAAAACCGAGGTCGAAGCTCCTTCATCTAGTACCGTTCTAAAAACCTTCTTTCCAACTACTTTTGTAATGATTTGAAAAGCAAGTTTATGAGGTAGCCTAGACTTATAGTTCTCAATATTTAAATGAATCAAATTAGTATTATCCGGGTCTAAATCTCCTAATGTCGTTAACATATTTTTGCGTTGTATAGGACAACCATTGGAGTACTTCTAAAGTGGACATTGCATAAGGTTCTTGAGCGAGATATTCAACTACATTATAAAATTGAGCATTTTGGGCATTAGGGTTAAATATAGCCTTCCTAAGAGTACTCTTGGGTGGACGCAAAATCATGTCGAGAGTAGGATTCTCGATGGTTAGGGGGACAGTAGACGAGGATTTCGGAGAACCAGTAGAGGGAGCTTTCCCTGAAGAATAATGGTCTTATTTCTTGTCTATGGGTTTGTCATAATTATGACTACGAGTTTGTAGACTAATGGTATCCGAGGACATCATATGAATTTCCTCTGACGAACTAGAGTTACCCTTATTAGACATGTGGTATATCAATTGTTGTTGAGAGGGAAAATGATCCATGAGAACTGTGGGTGCAGGATTTGATTTCAAAAATTCAGATATTTTGTCCCGACGAGGACACTCTTTTATGAAATGGTCACCTCCGCATAGCAGACATGGGTATTTTTCCTTTCTCTTCCCTTTATCATTATCATTGTTGGTTGGTATTGGATTCTCCTATTGATTTTCGGGTTTTTTATTCTTAGTTTTACCTTTCTTTTTATTATTGCCCAAGGTTTGAGTACTTTGAATAGAATTGACCTCAGTAAAAACCTTAGGAGTCGAAGGAGTAGGGGTGGCATTCTGGGGTTGCTTGGTAGGTTTCATCACTGACGGGGATTGGATTGAACCAACAATCCCATCAATAGGTACTTCTACTGGTGAATTTGCGGGATTGGTGCTCAGGCGAGGAGCTTGAGGAATCAAGTCCTAAATAGTTCCAGACTGGGAATAGACCAAGTATAGATACTGGGCTCGACTAATGGCTTGCTCTTCAATAACAGTACCTCCCATAGCCACATCTCAGGAAATTGAAGGAAACAAGGATTTGGTAAACCAATTAGCTAATAACTGATCCGGAATAGGGGCCTTAATAATCCTTCTCTGCCTTCTCATCTCATGGATATGATTGGATATGTGGGTGGATGTGTTCTATCGTAGAGAAGTTAAGATATCAGTACCCATTTCATGACGGATAGGGAGCTGAAAGTGTGTAAGAAACACGGTTGCCAAGGAGCCAAAATCCACAAACGAATGTTGTGGAAGTTCAATGTACCACTTCGTGGTTGTACTGGTCAAAGTTCGTTGAAAGAGTCGTAACCGAACTGAATCATCCATGAGGGAGTTTGAAGAACACCACAGATGGAATATCATGACATGGTTTTTTGGATCGTCTCCCTGCTTCCCATCGAACTTTGGAATGTCTGATGGTAACTTTACCGGAATGGGAGGCCACGAGGGATTGTGTTGAATGGGGTCATTAATCAACTTGGACAAGTCAAACAAGTCCAAATTTTCTAGGAAAGGTAACTGACGGTTAGGTTGCACATACTGGTAATATTGATATGGCATATATGTACCAGTAAGACCATAAATAGACTGATAGACAAGTTGTTGCGAGGAAGAACTACCAGGAAATCCACCCATGGGGGGTTGATTTCTGTGATTAGGATTGTTAGTGCCACTAGGGCCTCCGAGGGCACCAGGACCATTAGGACCACTAGTACCACTAGGAGGTGGACCACCAGACCCTCCAAGACCTCTAGGAGGTAAACCTCCTAAGCCACTAGAACGAATAGGGGGAGGGCCACCAAACCCTCCAGGGCCATTAGTCCCATCAGGACCACTAGGCCCCCCAGGGGGAGGACCTTCATAAGGTGGTCCTCTGGTACCTCCCGTAGTATGAATAGGTATCCCCCCCATAGCTAGCATGTAAAACCAGTTAGGCTTCCCCCATGGCGTAAAAGTATTACTAGGGTATGGAAGTCCTACGTATGGCATTCCTGAAGGGTTGGATGAATAATTAATATTTCCTATAGGTACAATATAACCATAACCTCTAGAGGATTGATTGGTTACAGGTTGTGTCCCCAAGGGATGACCTGAACTGGATGGGGGATTAGCTATATTAGTATGGGTGGGAGGGACATAAACTATGGATTGTTCTATATTAGAGGTATGTCCTTAACTAGGTACAGTTTATGTGCCAGATAACGTAGCTCATGTTGGGGGTTGCCCCTCAACACTAGAAGGTAATGAAAAAACAAGAATTGAAGGTTGATCCCCAGGTGCGGAAGACCTAGGAGAATTAGGAACAGATGTAAAATAGGAGGTGGTGGGGTTGGAAATTTGTCCTGGGTTGTGTGGAGTCACTATGTGATCTATAATCAGTTCAATGGGTCTCATAGAATTGGCAAGTGAACGATATCCCACAGGCACAGCTACGAAACGTGGTGGTGGTGTGCCCAATATATCATCTATTTTCTTCTCAATCTCCTGTGCATGGAGAATGGTTTCCTGGTATTTTCTATGTTCTTCTTCATCTGGAGAAATTTCTTCAGAAAAGTTTAAATGGGTGCCAAATGAGGCAATGTCCTGTCCTATAGAGGTATCCCAAAATGGATCATTGGGACCATAATCCGGATGGGTAGTATCATCAACATGACCTTCTATGGGAGAATGGAAGGAGGTATTTCCCTAAGAAGGTTGTTGGACCAAGGGAGGCGAGTGTGAAGAATATGGACCTCCACTTTCTGCACCCACATTATCTCCCACTTGGGAGGTGGTAGCAGCTTCTTGGTCGATAGCTTCCATTGGATTTTCTCCTGAAACATGAATAAAATTGGGTGGCAAGCCCCATACTCTTCTGGAATGTCTTAGCTCAGCCATTTTGTATAGTTCCTATCTAACCTAGGGTCTGAAAAACTAGAAAACACACCAAAAAATTTCCCTACTCAAGCTATAGGTCAAACAAGAAAACTTAAAATGACAAGAGGAGTTCATATAGTTAGGTCTCTCACCAGGATTGTCAAGAAGGTGCCACTCGCGATATACCTCTAGGGTATGTGCGTAGTAATCTCCCCAAATGTTGTTTTTGGTATATGGCTCCAAGAAATATGGCCAAAGGGCTTTTCTCAAATGGATAAGGTATCCTAGTGGGGTCTCCCGATATACTCAAGGTACATGGGAACTTGAATCAGTAGTAGTGCTGTCTAATGCATAACCATACACAAGGGGCCTTCTGATATACAATCGAGTACATGAAGTACCTTTCTATATACCTCAAGGGTACGTGAAAGGTCGTTTGATATACCGACGGTACGTGGAAGAACCATGTGATTCCCAGGATGTAATGCAAACAAATAACGACAGCTCCTACGCTTAACGACGCCCGAACACGTCTCTAACCTATCACTCAAATTTCTATGTAAATTTTAACCTATAACTACCTTTAATTTTAAAGTGGACGGTTAGGTGAATGCATGGAGTTTTGACAAAAAAAGTAAAACCATGCAATATGCGTATGCAAATATTTCACTTTACTGTTCGGTATGCCTACCTACGGGAGGGAAAGAGAGTATTTTATTTTGTTTCAAAACCAAAAATATTTCCAAACAACAATCTTGAACACAAAATCAAAGACAAGCAGCACTTTCCAAACTGATTTCTCTTTTCTGAAAGCAATAAAAGGGGAAGAATCTCGTTTCCTAAAAGAAAAACAAGAAGCACACTACATGCATATGCACTCTATTTTTCAAATTTTCTTAAAACATAGATAAATATAACTTAAAACTACCATATTTTTTATTTTGATCAGATAGTACTAAATGCATAAGAGACAAAAGAATATAAAGAGCTCGAAAGCTTGTAAGGCCAATTAGAGATCCAATGTCTAATGCTCAATGATGATAATAACCTAATCTCAGTAAAAAAATTCTTTTTTAAAGGAGGAAAAATAAGTTCTCTATGAAAACAAAAAATGAAACCAAGATGCTAATCAAATGTTTTTCTTTCAGTCTATATAACAGAAATGAAAAGAGATCTTACTAACATCCTAAGCTTTTCAAAAAACAAGAAGTCCTTTCACAATCACAACCAACAAGCACAGAAGTGGATGAACAATCAATAAGCCTAATCTAGCTTTTGAATTTTTCAATCAAACCAATATTTAACCATAAAATTTCAAACAACAAGCATCAGATTCGAACACACAAGCCTGACAGTGCAGGGATGAAAGCAAATCGACTCAAATTTTTTTTTTTTAAATGAGAAAAAGTGGTCTTGGAATAAGGCCTACCCGGAACCGCGTTGCAAGGGTCTTGAAAGAGCGGTTTTGAACAATCACTGCTTCTTGCCAACAGGACTCAAGTGGTGGCACCGCATGCTGCTAACTAGGTTTAGGCGGTGGCACCACTTCTCACCAACTACATAAGAGCGGTTTCCTGTATAACTACAAGACACAAAGGAGAATGACAGATCAAGTTAGAAAAAGATCAGATCAAGGTTAAAACGGATAGATTGAGAGTAAAAAAGAGCATAAAAGGTTGAAATAATTCAGATCTAGACAGATCTAGAAGTTTCAAACCAAAATACACTGAGTCAGATAGCAGATCTGACTGAAGAGAGTTGGAGATGGAGCCTAGATTCAGACAAGAGTGTAAGAACTGAGGAAGACCAGATCAACTGATACATATATCTATTCCCCAGTGGAGTTTCCATATTTGTAAGTAGGAATATTTCACCTTCTGTGGATAGAAGTTGTTCCTCTGGTCTGAATGGTTCAGATCCAAAACAAATGAGTGAATGACAAAGGATGAAGACCCTCCCTAGATGTTGTAGACACCTGGAACGCTGCTTCGATAGTGAACCTTTGTACTTGTAGCCAGATCAAACATGCAAACACATCAAAGCTACCAGAACATCATATACTTATCCATGTTAGTGACTAAGGAATCTAACAACATGTACATGTGAAATCAAAACAACAGTAATGTGGGATGGAAATCAGCTTTGCATTAAGATGTATGGAGAATTTTACAACCAATTAAGCCTTAGTGTTGACATGCATCTCCATGAAACCAACACTTCATCCCCATAATCTCCAACTTTTCTCTCTATGCTCTCAAATGGCTTGGGCCAAGTGGTCAATCCAACATCATAACAATACCTCTATAGTTCTCACCCTCAACCATGGACATGATCTTGTATTTATAAGGCTCAATGGATAGGAATGGTTGAGATATTTTTGGGTGAGGTGGCCTCTAAGATCCTATGATGGGGGATCTCGAGCTCAACTAACCCACTATGATAGGGATAAGGGAGGACACGAGGCTCATGATCTAGAAGCCTCGAGAAACTTCTCTTTTTCCCATTTTACCTAGGGTACAACTTTTCTCCTCTTATGACATAGCGGTTTAGATAAGAAACGCTTATGAAAAAAAGGCCACAAGCGGTGGCACCACTTATGGAAAATAGGATACAGGTGGTGCGAGAAAGGTACCACTCATGGTTAATAGAGAAAGCGTGGTGCTGAGTATTTTCATGTAAGATTGACAAACAACATGGGTTTCCACTCCAAGTGCTGGGATTAAGGGCAAACATGTAAGTCAAAGGTCTTATCACATGGTGGTGACAGGATTTGGGTATAACACAACCAAAATGTGATATGTGCATCAGTGAAAATAAACCAACTTTGTTTATTCTTCTTTCCCATTCCATTGGAAATAGGTGGATGGGGCCATCCTTTGTCACGCGAATAGGAACCATGTATTTGTCCATTTCCAACTATGCAAATTTTCATAGTTCATGGTCGACAAAGGTCATCATCTTCATATTTGGGAGTATGTTCTCCTTACCGGAACTCCTTTCGGTACGGCTGATGCTATTAGTGGGTACCTTGCATTTTTTCCGATTCTGATCTTAGGTGCATTAGCTAGTCTGGGTGGGACATTGTCTGACAGCATGTTTGTAGACCCTGCTTCTTCAGCTTTTGGTGGTGGTGGTGCTTCTTTATTGTGCCTAATAGAACATTTCATCTTTGACATGTGAGTTGGTTTTGGTCGTAACCTAACTTCAAGTATGAATGGTATATTTTCAACCTCTTCCGTAACCATGGACAACGGTGGAACCAATGTGACAATGTCTTCTATAATGGGCATAGGTGAAAGTATATCGACACTTGTTTCTACAATGATACTTGTACTAGATATAGAAACAACCATATGCTATGAAAAATATCCTTGTCTCTTACAGTTGCAGACACAATAGCTCAAACTACTCAGTCGAGTGCAAATAGAATGAATAAAAATTCTAGACGGAGATGATATACATTCACCTATTCAATCACTCTTTCCTTCACACGAGTGGGAAATAAATGGAAAGGTGGCAGTGATTTCCATCACATGGAGAAATCATTTGAATAATTATAGGGAAATGACCAATCAAATCGTCACTTCTCATGTTAGTTCAATGGTAGTTATTGGGAAATAATGATGGAAGTGACCACAAAGTACACTGTCGAAATCTCCCGTTTCCTAAAATGAAATACAACCAGTTTTCTTGTTGCGACCCAGTTTCATTGTGCAAAAACTCTTCTATTCATATGACTGGGATTTGGTCTTCAAAAAATTTCTTCCCTTGCAACAAACGAAGAGTCTTCGCTACCATTTTTCATCTTTGACAGGTAGATAGTCGGTCAATTTTTTTTATTTTTCTACGACATACATGCAATTTGCAACCAAACACCCATATTTGTTACAAAATTAACACTTATAATTATGCTTCTTTTTATCTTTTTCTTTTCCCTTTTCTCTCTCTTCTTTTTTAATTCTCATTCGACCAAGTTGCAGCTATCCTAGTATGGATTTAGCCAAATTCCATTCACTAATCCTTTGAAAGGTGTTCCATCTAATTTATGCAGTTGCACTGCGCCTCCTTCAATTATTTGAATGATAACATACGACCCCAACCAATGTTTTTTCATCTTGTCAGGGTGCTTAAAATATTTACTGTCATACAGGAGTACAAGTCCTCCAAACTGAAATTTCTTGTTGTTGATGTGTTGGTCATGCCATACTTTCTATCGTTCCTTCTCAACATTTTGTTGATAACCTTCGGGAAAACGTTCTTCCTCTAATTGCACAAGTTGCAAAAGTATTTCTTCGACAACACCAACATCAGTCATTTCTCTATTGCAACAATCCTTAGACCGGGTACAATGTATTCCATCAGCATAAGAACCTCTTATCCATACATTAGTCAGAATGGAGTTCGGTTTGTAACCATTTTACAGGTCGTGCAGTATTCCACAGTACCGTAGAGTTTTTTTGGTCCCAATCATCTCTTTGAATGTTGCAAATATTTTTTAATGTGTTCTCAAGGATCTTGTTGAATGCCTCAACAACAACATTTTCTTGTGGGTTATATGGTGTCATCTTCCTGTGTTGGATCTGGAATTCCTCAGTCAATTCGTCCATCAAATTATTAACAAAGTGTGTGCCTTGATCACTTGTCAAAATATTCGAGAATCCAAATCTAGTCACAACATTGTTGAAAACAAATTTGGTAGTAGTTGTTGTTATAGCCTAAAATGACACATCTCTGCATGTGACCACTTTCCCATGTTTTTGTTGCATGTTGACACTTCACGAAAGTCACTGAAAAGACACCTATATTGGAGGAGCAATATCTAGAGTTTTGTTTCTCTGTTTGAACTCTTCTCTAGACCATTGGAAAGGTATACGAGTAAGGAAAAACTTTATAGAAGACAGAAAACCATAAAAATGCATGGAAGTACCCTAAAAATGATATTGTTTGTCACATTTGTGACTTTGCTTAAGCAAGCCCATGAATTTTCCTTTGGCATTCACGACTCTACTTCATAGAACCTGTGAATTTCTCTTGAAGTGGCCAAAAAATATAAAAATATGAATAATTATCAAATTAGGGGTGGATTAGGTGGTTTTGGAACTGATCCTATAGTTGTAACTGATCCCTATTCGACCCTAACTCTTAAAAAAGTATATAAGAGAGGGAGAGAGGTCCATAATGGGGGTTTGACCTTTGTATTGTTATGTTAGTGTAATTGGGACTCTCACCCCCCCTACCTTTTCCCTAGATTCCATATTCCTGTGTTGCAGATATTGGAGGCTGATATCCTTGGAGAAGAGAAGGAGGAGATCCATATCAAGGTTTCGTGAGGTACCTAACAAGAGGAGAATGTGAACTCAGTACTTCTCGCACTTGATTAATAAAGATGTGATGCCCTTGTTTTTCCCAAATCATCATTCAATGTGCATTGAATCTATGTTATGATTATGTGATGATTCTTATCATATTATGGTTTCATGTTTTACTTAACATAATCTCCTTTCATATAATCAATTTGGTTTTAGGAAGGTTAAACGTTTTTTGCAAGTCTCTTGGAGCAATAGGAGAAAGTGGAAGGGCTGAAGGAAGATTGGATCAGCCTTCAGTGAATCCAATATGGGCCTATCTAACCTTTGAATCTTTTTTTCATTTACTTGTAGAACATTGTATATTAGTTTATCAACCTTAGTATGTTGGTGGCCTCTTAACCCCCAGCCACAGGAACACTTTCCTCTACAACAGAACTGGTGACTCCACTGGGGAAGCCTTGTTTGTTTAGGGGTATTCTTTCCTTTATTCCAATGTATTTTGATGTTTTAGGTCCCTCTTACAACTTAGGAGTAACTTTTAGGTTTGATTGAACACCTCCCCTACTTGTTTAGGTCAGTTTTTGACCTTTTTTAAGCATTATGCCGCCCATTCATCGTTTCTTCACTGGCAAACTGTGATTTTTGAGTGCATTCATGAACTTCCTTCATGTGACCTATGTTTTCAATCCTGAAAATCATGACCTCTCTTAAGGATACTCACGAATGGACCTGTAAGTGGTTTTTTTTTATCATTTTTAAGGATTTTTGGGTGTGTGAGGGTTCTCTGAAGGGTCTTTTATGGCCCTTTGCATGTGCATGACTCAAAGGAAGTAGTTTCATCTCTTTTGGGTGCTTTTTATCTATTTTTTAAGTCATTTTCAAGTCTTTTAATATTTTTTTATTTCTTTTCCGCCCACCTTATTCTTTGGTGTGGTCTTGTTGGGAAAGGTATTGAGATGCCTCTGTTTGCAGGTCTAGACTGGACCTAGGATATTCTTGACCCTTATTTGTTTCAGTGTTGTTGTTTAGTCTATTCATTCCAAAGTGGTTGGCTTGTTTACCTTTTGTAAGTATTCCTTACTAGTGAGGTTGTTGATGACTTTAGGGAATCCTAGGGTTTGTTAATGGGGTATAGAACAGAAGTCTAGTTTCTTTTCTTACATTACTTTGCATGCATTATTTTGTAGGTTGTTTTTATTTTTCATTTATAAAAGAAAAGTAAAAAGAACATATAGAATATTTATATGCATGTAGATTGGGGATTTCTCTTAAATGCACTGCATATCATTGTTCTTGAAAAAAGAGAAAAGAAGTTGTTCTTTCATGGCTTTCAATTTTCAATTTAAAAAAAGGGAAGTAGGTTTGATTTTGCATTTAAATTTATCTTTTGCTTAGTCATATTGTTTCTACTATCAATTCAAACACCATTGGTTTCAACTTCGCCACCTTTTGAGTAATCAACACCCTTAAAAATCGCGCTTGATATCTAAAATTCATTAGTAACTGTTTCTTTCTAAGGACGACACACACTAGTCTTGGCTAGTGTTTTGGGTTAGGAACATTTTAACTGCCCAAAAATTTAAACTCAAACATAGTGGCCTATATTTTAGGAAATCAAACTTCTTAGAGAGATACACTAGAATGCTCCTCTAACACATGAGTCAAGCACAAGCTCATGCGATACTGAGTAGTTGGATATACCCCTCCTATACTTGGTAGAGCATACACCATAGTTACTGCACATTTGAGGACTTACTCAGTACCTCCTTCTGGCCCTATGTGGTTCCTAGTACTATTTAGGTTTCAGTATTAGCTACCCTTCCCATATGCATTGGCTAGACTGATGGTTGTTTTGCTGGAATTTCTCTAAAATTTTGGTAGCCTTAGTATCTTGTCTACTAGGACTCTACATAGGTTATGGTGCAAGGCTATTTCCACTATACCTAGGGTACACTTGGGAGGTAACCACGATTGACAATTTGGGAGAGTGGTTTGGTGATTCAAACACTTGCACCCAGAAAAATCATCACGAGACACCAAGTAACTACTCTTTGACCTTCACCCATTTGTTCTGGGCCATAATCATCCCAGACTTTCCTTTGGAAAGTATATTTGTTTTCTTGGTTTGATACTTAGTTTTTTTTTCTAGTGTTGTGTTCTTTGTACTGTTGGTTTCCAGTCGATCTTCATACTTTGTATTCTTGTCAAAAACTATGGCTAATACCCCTATGAGAACCATGCAGGAGACCCCCTTGTTAGGGGATTGTTGTACGTTTTCTCTCACCAGGAATGTTGGTGTTCCTTTGATGGCCATTTTGAATCTACCTAGATTCACCCTTGGGCTACCAGCTTGGTTGTTTTCCATTCTGATTGTCTTGAATACTCTTGATGCTTCACAAGCAAGCACCTTATACCAAGGGAATCAAAATAATGTCTCCCCTTCTGTTGTAGCAACCTCTCCTTCTTCTTCTACCTCATGCAGTGAAAGTGCTGATACTAGTAACCTGCAGTCTAAAAAGAGTAAAAGAAGGAAGAATATGAAGAATACATGAAAGTAAGGGGGTACCCATCCAACCTCAGTAGTTCATGCTGGATCTAGTCACCCAACCTCTATAAGTCATGTTGGGGTCACCATTTCAACCTTTGCAAGTCAAGTTGATCCTAACCACTCAGCCTCTATAGGTCATGATGGCAGAACCCATCCAACCTCTTTAGGTCATGTTAAATCCATTCACTCAGCCTCTACAGCTCATGCTGGGGACACCATATAAACCTTTTCAATTCATGTTGGACCTACCCATCCAACCTCTACGGATCATGTTGGATCCATCTACTTAGCCTCTGGAAGTCATGCTGAGGGAAAACACTCAACCTTTGCAATTCAAGTTGATCCTAACCATCGAGCCTCTGGAGGTCATGATAGGGGAAACCACCCAACTTCTGGAGGTCATGCTAGGGACAACCAACCAACCTTTGCAATTCATTTTGGACTTGACCACCCAGCCTCTAGAGGTCATGCCGAGGAAAGGCAGTCAACTAATGGAATTCATGCTGAAATCGTTGAGAAAACCAATCGTTCCAAACGCAAGCCCAAGTTCCCTTGTAGTATTTGTGAGGGAGACCACCTTATTCACTAGTACCCTTCAATTGTAGAGGTATGAAGGTTTTGGTTCCAAGAAAACCCTGTTCCTGAAAAACTTGAAGTTTCTCAACAGCTTCTTAAACCTTCGGTTGATCAACTGGTCGAACCAACACAACCTTTGGCTCACCCAAATCTTCCTTCGGAGAGTTACCTTTACCAAGTGATTGAACCGATATTATCTTTGGTCGATCCCACTCTTCCTTCAGAGAGTGACTTTCATCACATGGTTGAATTTATGCTTTCTTCGATCAATCCCACTCTTCCTTTGGAGAGTGAAGTGTCTGTTAGTCTTATTTTATTCATTGCTAGTTCCACGCTAGTTTACAACTTTCTTATCAAGGGGGGACTGAATTCATTTTGAATGAACCCTCGGATTGCTTCCTTTTATTGAGATAGCCAAGAAGAGCCACCCCTTCCTTTGGTTGCACCTTTCCAGATAAAGTTTCAAGTCAAACACTACACTATTGCTCGTTGTATTGTAGATGAAGGAGCCTCTATTAGTATTTTATCCGTGCATGCTTGGGGAGGCATGGGATCTCCTAGAATTTTATCAACTAATGATCAGTTGCTAGATTTTTATAGAAGAAATAGTCAAGCTATGGGAATCCTTTCTCAAGTACTTGTTACTTTGAGTGGGAAGACTGTCTTAGTTGATTTCATGGTTATTGAGGACCCCTTAGACTTTAATATGCTCCTTGTGCATGATTATGTATATGCTATGAAAGATGTGGTGTCTACACTTTTTTATGTGATGTATTTCCCTCATAACGAAATAATTTCCACTTTCAATCATCTCTCATTCCTTGATCCTCCTACTCACCCGACCTTAGAGCAATTTTTTCCTTTGTTAATTCCCAGTGTTTCTGTAGACACTACCACACCAAAGGTGAATTATGTGGCTTCATACCCTTCATGCTCGATTTCTAGTGAGAAGAAGCATATTGATTCATGCGTACATTCTTAGGACTTGGTCCCAATAGTTGAACCAATGTTTTACTCAATGGGGACTTTGGAGCCTGCTTTCCACCCAATTAATCCAACTGAAAGTTTAGACATGTGTCCTATCTGGGATGGTCTCCTTCCTTCGGATGAACTCTTCCTAGAGTCTTTGATACAATCTAATGTTATTTTGAATGTTGGCCAAGTTTTAGTTGAATCCATCCCTAACTTGATTATTGATTTTTATCTTTCCAACGATCGAGTTTCCTATGCATGTATTCTTCATTCTTTGGACTCTCCCATTGAAAAACAAGTCAATGATCCTAATTTCAACTTTCTAGCATAATTTTTGACTCCTGTGACAAAGAGTTTGTCCCTGTAGACTCTATCACCCCTGTCAGCTTTAGCTTTCTTTCTAAGGTTGATCTTACTGATTATAAATCCCCATGCCTTGAAGTTATAGAGTATTCTTTAGTTGATTCTTCCTTTCCTATACCTTTTATAGAAGATAGCAAAGTTGCAAGTGTTTCTACCCAAGTGACCTGTATCAGATCTTTTCTTCTGAATATGACCTTGATACTATTGTTTCTTAGAGGCGGGATTTTTAGTTGGATTCAAAACTACTTACCGGTCTCTCCTTGTTGTTCAAGTGGTAATCACATTTGATTACACCCTACACGTGCTTGTGAGCCTGATGTCGAATTCCATGCTTTTAGTTCATTGTATAATCCCTTGTCTCTGATCTCATTATTGCTCATCTTTGTATCATTTTTCCAGTACAAATTGACACCTTTTACCTTGAAGAGATGTTTCTCGAGTGTCCTTCTCTAGCTCATATTCCTTGCAATATGCTTAGGTTTGTTCCTTATGCTTGGAACTAGTTTTGCTTGCCTCTGACACTTGTATCCTTGCATTTAGAGCATTCTTTCTACTCTCCTTCGAGCTAGTTAAAAACAATAAGGAGGCGACAAGTTGACTTTTCCAGGCTCGTTAAAAATTTACGGGAAAGGTATGGAGTTACCTTTAAAATCTGGCCTGACTCCCTAAATATGACTAGATTGTCTAGTTCGCTTGTCCCTTCAAACTCGTGAAAGAATGTGAAGGAACATCCACATAGGTATAAGTTTAGCCCTTTTTCTGTCCATGTGGATTACTTAGGAAAAAGGGATACTCTATTTTCTTCAAAATCTAGAAGAGTATCTTTAGGTATAGATGTATTTTTTTTTTGGGCCTGGAGGACTAAACTTACAGAAAAGGAACCTGTTCGAGCTTAGTTTTCTCTTATTTTTATGCTCTCAATCTAAACATGAAAAATATTATGAGCGTTCTTTATGCCATTTTCATGCTCGTTAAACATTAGTGCAAAGCATCGAGATTACTATTGTCCATACCATTCTTGTAAATAAATGGAAATTTCCATGTGATCTTTCTTCCCTTCACACTAATTAAAACCAAAGTGTTTCTGCTTACTTTTGAAGGAGCATTGGTACAGTGATAGTTTACCCCTTTTTCCTAACTTGCCAACTAACTATGAAAAATGAATTCCTTAGTTCTACCGAACTAAGAGAGTTCTCCTATATATTGTTTATATTTTTCTTGACTTAGGATACTATCCTTACAAAAAATCACCCCCTAGAGTTTTCTTTGGAGTTTTCAGAATCTCAAGACTATGAAAACAATGTTGAGCTTCCACTAGTTGAGGCTTGTAAAATCCACAAATCATTGCTTTATCAAGCATTCTTCTGTCTCTTCTTCAAGATTTCCAACAATGAATAAGGTCTTGAGTTTTATTTCTTGGAATCATTAAACCTTCACAAGAAAGAGGGAAAGGGAATTTCATTCACATGTCTTTTATATCATGGCAGCAAGTAGTGTTTCCTTGAACAAACCACCAGTTTTGAGTCTATCAACATTTGGGTTCTAGTATTTTTACCTTATCCCAATTTAGAGGTTATTACTCCTCTAGTTGACTCTTTTTCCAATTATATGTGGATTTTGTCAATGTCTCCTACATTGTATATTTGTATCATTGGCCCCTTCATGTCAAAATTTTCCTAAGTCACTTTTGTCTCATGCTCATTGTTCAAGAAAAAACCTTTGTCGCACATTATGCAATTTCCTTGACCTTTTGTGTCGATCATTCCCTGATAATCAGTTCATTACATCGTGTCTTTGATGGTCCTTGTAGAAAAAATTTGTGCCAGTTCTAGATCCAATTAATCTTTGACTTACCTCATTTTGGATGATGAAGGATTCCTTAATTACTTCCTTCCAATAAATCTCTTCCTATCGACCTCAATGCATCTTTCTCTAGGAATGAGATTTAAAGTTTTTGGAAGTACCTTGGGAATTGCAGTCATCAGTGGCAATTTCCCTCGCTATTTGGTAGTGGGAATACTTTAATGTCTCCTACATGATGGATTCTTTAGGTGTTCGATTTCAAGACCATTTATTCACACTTGTTAGAGTGTACTAGGTACCTTGGGGACCATTTTCATTAATGATGGTTTCCCTCATGTTTGTTAACGGTTCTCATTGCCAACCGGTA
Organism: Pseudotsuga menziesii; assembly: GCA_001517045.1. NCBI lineage: Eukaryota > Viridiplantae > Streptophyta > Pinopsida > Pinales > Pinaceae > Pseudotsuga > Pseudotsuga menziesii. Next base: position 69,186 of record LPNX011092213.1, on the reverse strand, counting down.
ATCAAATGGTTTCCTCCATGTTCTACTTCAGCTCCTTTATTCACATGGTTAGGATTCATACCTTTTAGGAATTTTGGATTGAATACCTTGGGTCGAGAGTAGCATCGTTGTATTTTGTTATTGGCCCAGTTGCACAAGAACTTGTCACACTTCATATGGAATTTTCTAAGACATATATCCAACTTGTATTCTTGTGGCTATGATTGATTGTCAAGCATGGATCCACCTTGTTAATTTGTGGCCATGACTCCTTTAGATTTGATATGGCACCTTTTTGCATATTGAGCGACCATGATACTTACATTAGTTATACATAGTTTTTATCCGCCTGTATATCTATGACGATCATTTGTATATGGAAATGTATGTTCAAGAGATCAGTTTTGTCTGACATATATTGCTCTTTCAGGTACCTTCATTTGAATATATGATCTTGGATTCTCTGTCTCTTTGACTCCATATTTAGTTGTTTCCTTTTCATAATGTATTTCGGAAGTCATCTTCCCCTCTAACCTCATACATTAGGGGGAATCTATTATAGCCTAAAATGACACATCTCTTCTTGTGACCACTTTCCCATGTTTTCGTCGCATGTCGACACTTCCATGATGACACTTCATCAAAGTCACTGAAAAAATACCTAGACGGGAGGAGACATATCTATATTTATGTAACTTACCTCGAACTCTTCTCTGAACCATTGGAAAGGTATCTAATTTAGGAAAAACTTTTCAAAAGACACTAAACCATGAAAATTCATGGAAGTACCCTAAAAATGAGTTTTTTTTACCCATTTACGATTTTTCTTAAGCAAACCCGTGACTTTTCCTTTGTAATTCATTTCTATGCTTCATAGAACCCATGAATTTGTCTTGAAGTGGCAAAAAAATATAAAATATGAATAATTGTCGAAATAGGGGTGGTTTGGGTGGTTTTGGAATTGATCCTGCAGTTGTAATTGATCCCTATTCGACCCTAACTCTTCAAAAAAGTATATAAGAGAGGGAGAGAGGTCCAAAATTGGGACTTGACCTTTGTATTGTTATGCTGGTGGAATTGGGACTCTCATCCCCCATACCTTTTCCCTAGATGCTATATTCTTGTGTTGCAGAGCTTGGAGGCTGAGATCCTTGGAGAAGAGAAGTAGGAGATACAGATCAAGGTTTCGTGAGGTACCTAGCAATACGAGAAAGTGAAATCTATAATTCTTCCACTTGATTAATAAATATGCGATGTATTTCTTTTTCCCAAATAATTTTTCAATGTGTGTTGAATCTCTATTATGATTATATGATGATGCTTGTCAGATTAGGGTTTCATGTTTTACTGAACATAATATCCTTTCATACAATCAATCTGGTTTTAGGAAGGTTAAAATTTTTTTGCAGGTTTCTTGGAGTAATATGAGCAAGAGGAAGGGTTGGAGGAAGTTTGGATGAATCTTCAGTGAATCAGCTATGGTCCTATATGATATTTGAATAATGTTTACTTTTACTTGCATAACATTGTATCTCAGTATTTCAACCCTATTGTGTTGTTGGCCTCTTAACCCCCAACCGTATGAACACTTTCCTCTACAATAGTCACAGTAGTACAATCCTTTACCAGCGCTGCTACATCCCATTTAGTGAGGTAATCTGTAGTAGTAATAATATATCTTGCACCTATTCGCTTCACTGGTAGATTAATAAGTATGAAAAAATAAACAACACATTTTTCAAATGCCTGCAAATTTATCTAAGGTACTAGCGGAATTTCATCTTGTTATGACAACTTTTCAGTTCTTTGAGAGATATCACAGTTGCGACAATATTCTCTAGCATCCACATGCAAAGTAGGCCACCACAATCCTGCTTGCAATATCTTCTGCACTATAGCTTTTCCAACATAATGGCCTCATGCAACACTACATGTGCTTCATTCAATATAATTGGTCACTCGTGTTCCAATACACAATGATGAATAATTTCATTCGGTCCCATTTTATACAGTTATATAACTATCAATTGGAAATCTGTAGCTCGCACCACTAATTATTTTTTCTGCATAGCACTAGATCCATCTGGTGCATATCCCATACTAAAGAAATATATAATATATTTGTAATGATCATCAAACATTGTGATCACAAATAATTGTGCATTAGGAATATTATCATCGAGATTCATAGGTTCTTCTCCACTTTCAAGCCTCAACAGGTGGCCTGGTCCTAAATTTAGCCAACCCGGCTTAACAATAACTTCAAAGTCAAATTCCTCAAAAAGTAGAAGCCATAGACAAATATTCCCCCACAACACTGTCTTGTTCACCATGTATTTCAATGTTGAATGGTTTGTGAACATCTTGAAATTTCCACTTAACAAATATTGTTGAAATTTATGAAGCGCATACACCATAGCTAAGCCTTTTCTTTCAATCGTAGTGTAATTCTTCTATGTTGTTGATAATTTTTTGCTAGTGAAGGTAGTAGAATGATCAATCATACTCTTCACCATGCTGTGCGAGTACAATACCAAGTGCACAAGATTACACATCGACATGTACATGAAATTAATTATTCCATTCTCGAAAAACTAGTATGGGTGTTATGACCATCTTGTTCTTTAGAATTCCCAGACTCTCTTGGCAGTGTTCGCTCCATTGAATCTTACCATCCTTCTTCAACATATTATCCATTGGAGCAGTCACCTCTGCATATCCATTTATAATTTTTCGATAGTCTCTTATATGTACCAATGTTGTTCTCAGCTGCTTCATTACCACAAGGGGTGGTAGGTCAACAATGATCACAATTTTAGCAAGGTCAACCAGGATTTCATCGTGAAAAAAAACATGGCCCAACAAAATTCGAAACGAGGCACAAAAGATACATTTCTTTAGATTCAATGAAATATAATATTGTTGAACCATTCCAACAGCATTATGAGGCTCTTAATATGATATTTTATGAGCCCAAACACCGTCCAATTATCGAAGTACACCTCAATAAATTTATGAATAAAGTATTTGAAAGAAGCCACTACTATCCTAGAAAAGATAAAATGAGCATTCTTGAGCACAAAGGGATTTAACATATATTGGAAACATCCCCACTCTATCACAAAGGTTGTCTTCTGTCGATATTTGTTTGCGATTCTGATCTGATGATAGCCAGAGAACCCATCAGTGAAAGAATAAACTTCTTGACCCCCAACAAGCATCATTCAAATTTATTAGGTTGACACAAATACGCACTTCATTGGTAGTCTTCTTATCTTGAAATACTATCATACTGATCCACTCAGATTCTTCAACTAATTCTATAATACCCATATCCAACATTCGATCTAACTCTATTTTAACTTTTTCTTTATACCACAGATTCACTTGGTATGGTCGCTTCTTTACAACACTTTCATCATGATTTAATGGTATCTTCATCTCTCCAAGGTCTCCGGAAATCCCCTTCGTCTCTGAAATACTATAGGGAATAGATATTGAAATTCATGTAGTAGGTCCTTGATTTTCCCGACAGTTTCAGCGTCCCAATAATATCTGATATTGGTGATATTTGGATTCTCTAGAGATCCTATATTTACTTTCTTAACTTTCAACATATTCAGAAACTAGTCACTATAAATACCAAATCCTTCCACTGCGCGAGTACATTCAGATTTTGGGATGTTTGTGTCAAGTGAATGGTCATCATTAGGTTCTCCCATCACATTATAACACTCCATCCAATGCTTGAATGTTGCACTATTTTGATTAAAGTTTGTCATTGATAAGGGATATCTTCAAATATCTTTTTCTTGATCACTAGAAAAGCATCATTAATCGAAGGATGATCATTAGCAAACTCAAATGTGTGTGTGAAGCTAGCAGCCATTTCATCCCATTCAACTATTCCATGCCACATCTCAACTGACATGTACCAGTTCCTTGGTATCATGTCCAGAGTATGTATAAATTGATGGACCCATTCCTGTTGCATACATGTTCCCCATGTCGCACGAAAATATTCGATGTGCTTGATCGGATTAGTCAATCCTGTGTACTTATGACCAGTATATTTGATCTCCTCCCCAAATTTTAATTCCATCAATTTATGGCATTGAGGCCATTCTGAGATAGATTATTTATGTGTGACCAAACATCTAGCACGCATATCTTTTAGGGCAATGTCTAGGGTGGAAAAGTGCTGATGTTCTCTAAATTTTTCTTCAAATTTTGTTGGAAAATATTCCAAGTTAGGTGAACCTTCGTATGTGGGTAGATTACCTACCTTGATACCTACCCATCACACAGATCATGTAATTCTTGCACATCTTCTCATCGACACTTCATGCTATCGGTTTTTCCAGTTTTCCAAAGATTCTCTAGAATCCAATGTACAAGAACTAATGTTGTGCCAACTGATATTTCTGTTGGCCGTTGGATTCACATAATCACCCCTTATATAAGTAATGTTATAAATATGGTCCAAATAATCTCCTTGTCCTTCATTATTCATTGGCTTAACGTATCTCTGACCTTCCTGTGGATCAATTGGTGCAACTACCCTTAGATCTGAATCTTCAAACGTTAATATTATTTTCTTGAAATTGATAAATTATGATTATCAATTTCCTAGTCGATCCCCAGAAAGGTGGGATACAAATTTGTATCTTCCACAATGTCAATCACTTCAAAGTTGGCATAAGTTTCAAGGCCTTTTATTTTGACAGGAACCTGTGTTGGTCGAATGATAGCTAGACTTTCGACTGATTCTCTAATCGGAGCTATACATGAGACCATATGAGTCTCAATTTATCTATACTCTCCCATGTTTGTCTAGTTATAATGTTGACATCGGATCCCAAATTTAGAATAATAGAGTCATGTTGAAGCCTCAGATGTGTAGGTTGCTAGAATGGGGTCCTAGGCTCACAAAAGAGGACGAAAACCCGGCCAAAGGCTTCAGATAATCCTACGCAAGTATTATCCTACCCTCAAGTTGTTTGGTGTGGTTAACACCCATGGATACTAAATCCTTCACTGGCACTTGTGGTTCTCAATCCTAGAAGGATCTGTTTCCCAATGAAGCAAAACTGGATAGGTGTAAGTAAAAGGGAAATTTATTCTAACTATGAACGAAAACCTAAACTAAGTCTATGCTACTCTAAGAAATATGTTCTAGTTTGTTCTAAAATTAACCTGAGATGAAAGACTGACAAGTATTTAATCATATTTAACAAAAATGAAAACAAGATTGATCACTTATAAATTCAATTTACAATCAACCAACGAAAGTTTGATAGACAACAACTTGAAATTAACACATTCAAGGTTAACCTGTAATCAGTATGTCAATTGAAAAATTAACATATATCATCGAATTTACTGTGTAATCATTTGCAGAAAAATATAAAGATCTTAATAGAATAAACTCTTTTAACACTTTATCAGTACATGAATCATTAGCAGAGAGAAATCAAGGCTATAAATAAATGCACTTATTGATCGCAAAAGATTAATAGTAACAGTGATCCATCTGAAACAAAAAAATCATTATTTGTCAAGGAAACTTAATCAAATAAACAAAAAGAGATTTGAATGAATAACTTCACTGCATTAAATAAAGTTTGCAAAAAAATTACAAAACCTCAAGTAAAAAGAGTATCTCCAATCTCTTGTCCATATTTTTCCCTCCCAAAAATCATCCCCTAGTACATGTGAAGTCTACCCTTTAAATAAAACTTACAAAAGGATGAATCCCCTTGAACTGGGATCATAATATCCACATAGAACTAATAGCCAAGAAAATCTCACCACCTATTCCAAATCTCCAACAATTCATCTATGTTTGGGTACTTTGCAGATTCAAACCCAAGCTGAATATCGCACCTAAAATTCTCCATTTCATTTTTGGCCAACTTATGCCAAAGACGAATGAAAATGTGGATCTTGACTTGCATCATAAATGGTTTCCTTATCAACTAATCTGTGTCCCCAATGCTGACATGATCAAGCTCTTTAATCTTTTCCTTAGCTTCCTCATATCTACGTTCAACCTGCTCGATCATTAACTTCATAGGAAAATCATTTTTTATTAGCTTCTTGCTAGGGAAATGTAGCACTTCCATGATGTTGTCAATTGTGTACCATCTTCTCCCGCAAATTTCTTATGCTTTCTTGATGGAATCTTCAATCATCTCATTGAAATCAATCCAAGCACGCAAAACAGTTCTGACCTTTTTCAATTGAAAACTGCTGAGGATGGTAATACCTTATGGTCTGCCTTTCATATATATTTTCTAGTCCTGAATATCATCACAAGCCTTGGAATGTTTATCTCTCTTAGCTACCTGGTCTTCAAGCACAAGATTTTTTTTTTCAAAAGCAACATAAGTCTCAAAACTTTCATCCATATTCCTAAACATTTCAGCTATTAAATCATGATGCTCCTAATTGACCTAGATAGCCAAATCTTGAAACTCCTACTTAGAAAACCTAAAGAATGTAGATGGATCTACACTCAGAGTTGCATAATCACATTGTCTTATAAACAAATCTATCCTTTAGGTATTAGCGACATTCATAGTTTTTTCATTCTACAATTCATCCTGGAGAGAGGCATTCCTGAGCTGCAACTCTTTGAACTTGTCTTTAGATACTTTCTCCATATTTGCCACATGAGTTTTATGCTTTCTCTTGACCTCATCTAGTTCTCCCTTCAGCTTACTTATATCCTCCTTTCTCCTGTCAAACTCCATGTTCAATGTATTAAATGCATGGAGGTTTGCACTAGTAAATGCACCTAAAGCAGCAGTTGTATCCATGACATCTACCTAAGGATCACTAGACTATTGAGTCCAGATTATTTGATTGGTAACAGATGCATCCATACCACTTTGATCCCTGCTTCTCTTTTTTCCTTTTCTAACCACTGCTTTATCAGACTTGCTGTAGAAATCGTCCCTAAGAGAGATTACAATATCCTCCTCAAACTCATGTTTTGACTCAGTAAACAAGGAAGTCCCAATCACTATGGAAATCAAAGAGGATGTCTGAGTGATGGTTGGAGGAGGCATAGGCATAGTAATGTGGGTGGTAAGTAAAGGGGAAGAAATTTTTTGAACAACATCTCTTTCAGAATTTGAAGAGAATATTGGAATGGAAGTTTCAGAGGATGGAATGTGAATGATAATAGCTGGAAGTGATGATGAAGGCATTAAGATATTTTCAGAAATAGATGATGATGATAGAGTAAATGAAGGTAGGTGCAGAGGAGTCTTAAAAAATTGGGCTTCTTTAGTAGTAGATTGTAACATGGGGGTTTGGACTGAGATAGATGGTATAGAAACAGGTGGTGAGGTCAAAGCATGATAGAGTTGGAATAATGGGGACTATGCGATGACCCCAGCAGGCAAAGTGGAAAGAGTGTGGATGGATGAGAGGACGAGCAATGCAGTTGATGAAATAGGAGAAGAAATCAATTTTGGGATCTTTAAACTAGGAATTTCCATTCCATTATCATTGAACAAATCTGAAAATGTTTTCAAAGGCCCAATCACTTCTTCGGTTACAAGCACAAAGGAATGCACTTCTTCTTCAAAATCAGAGTCACCAAGGTCAATGGTAGGTATTTGAGAAATAGTCACGTATCTTTTCTATTTCTTAAGTGGCTTAAAATCAAGTTCTATTTTTTCATCATCTACCGAGGTAACTGTAGTAGTCACCTGAATGTCGGGAATAGGCTTAATAGTTGCAACTACTTGATTACCCAATACATAAGTTATTTGTGCCAATTTATTCTTTAACTGCTGAGAAGTATGCATCAGAACCTTCATTTTTTCAGAGACTATCACTTGTGGGAGATCTTGCATAGGATATTTTTCCTTATCCCCCTCTACATAAGTCACTACTGATAGACCCTCTGTTGCTTGGGCTTCCTGCTCTTCCTTGTCCTTTCTTACCTTTTCCAGAAGGTCCAATTCCATTGCTTTGTAGCTCTGAATCCTGTCTTTGAGTTCCTTTTGATGTTGTAAGATGTGAATATGTTCTTCTTTGCTTTTGGACCTAGACAAGACCTCGGAAAAGGTATCTACCCCCTGGTAGATAGAGTTATCAGGGATTTCCTCATGAATATAACCACTCATGACATGGTTCTGCTTGAAATGACATCTAGAAATCCTTTGGGGTCATGTCTTCTTTTTCTAGCAAAACCAAGCTTCAAAGAAACTACATGATCACTTAGCACCGCAGCCTAGGTTAAAGTTGGGATGGCCAGTAATCCAAGGTTTAGAGGGAATTCGGGCCAATAAGTTTCTTGTAAACCTCGTTACTAACAGTCTGGAATGGTACTTGTTTAATGACCAATCTGTTAGGAAAAATATTGTGCAGCATATGAACTGTGTTTCCTCCCCAAATTCTAATATATGAAAAAGACTCACCAACATACCAGTCACCCATTGTAGCAACAAAGGTTCTGGCTTTAGCTGAAAAGGTGGGAGCTTCCTTTTTGAATATTCAAAAATAAATGTTGCCGAGGAAGTGTTAACAAATATCATAGAACCTGGGTGCATAATTACTATCCCACAATTTTGTGGTAAATAGGCACCAGAGGGGACGGTAAAGTTCAGTTCCATCCCAAATTGGGATATTGGAACTCTATGCAGATTACGTCAATAACGAAGGGCGAAAAGAAAAAATTGGGTTTCTTCCAGGAAGTAGCATTTTTATAATCCTAGATAACCATTTCAAGCTCTAGTGACAAGATAGAATCCCATGGGAAATATTCACCAGTAGTTAGGACATGATGAGCTATTCGATCCCATTCGAATTTAAAAATAGAACAATTGGGAAGACCATAAAGTCTACATAACATGGCTGTTAGTAAAGAATAGGGTTCCCTAAACTAGGTGATAGGATAAAGGTCATCTTTCCTCTGCGAGAACTTACTAGGTTCACTCATCCAAGATTTTAACATTTCATCAAAATTGAACCTGGTCTTAGAGGCTTGGGAAAATGATGCATTGAGAGGTTGTCTAGCTGGTTTAAGACCATAGGCTCTGGTAAAGACCTCAAGATGGAAGGTATCTAGATATGACCCTGCACTATCATTGAAAGAATGGTCTTTAGGGTTTGCATGTTCCATGATCCATTTGACCGCATCATTATAAGGGAGGATGGCAGGTCTAGCAGCTATTGCATGGAGTCCAAAATCCCTAATTCTTTGGTAGGATTACTCGTCATTTTATATGTCTGAGAATTCATCATTGTCAAAAATTGAGTATACCCTGGACCAATCAATTTGATAAGTTTCAGTGACTCTGCCACTAGTGTCAGAAAAAATATCAAAGTTTGGGTCCTTGGTTAGCATGTCCTTTTGAAGGCTCTTGCAGCGGGTACTTCGAGCCATTTTTTGAAATTTAAAACACTCTGTTTAAACACATAAGCAAGAAATCAATACTAATTCAAACAAAGCTAGAGTAAAATATTAAGCGAAGAAATGAATAAGAAACCAACCTGAGATCAACCGGGACTATGAAAATGTCCTCTGGTAAAAATCACTGTGAAAACCCATGCAGCACAGTAATTCGTAACAGTAAAAATAGTAAAGAAAATATAATAGACCTGCCTATATATAGATTTCCCATGGATCAAATTAAGACCATAGGATTAAAATGAATAAATAGCCAGGATTAAATCTTGCGGGGTATGGGATCAAACTACGAGATTTAAGTTTTATTCACCATCCCGCAACCCGCATTCTGTAATTGCAAGATGTAGGATCACAAAATATTAAAATTTTATTTAACCCTTTCTGCAATTTGCATCCCGCAAATTACGGGTTGCGGGAACACGCAAAAAAAATTCATAAATCAAATTACTTCTTGCAATCTGCAATCCCACAATTGCGGGATGTGTGTTGTGGGATGGACAACTGTAGTAGTAAAAATATTTCTGGTCCTGCATCCTGCATTGCAGGTTGCAGGATGAGGGATGGAAAACTCGCAAATATTAAACTTCAAGATCCCGCAATCCACATTGTGGGTTGCGGGATGGACTTATTTTTTTTAGAAAAGATAGTCTTCTGCAAATCACCAAAAGCACACAAAACATGCATAAATTTCAGAAATTTAACTAAGTCAAATCATAGAAACCATGATAAAAGTTATGGGGACCCCAAAACCACTTAAGGAATTGATGAAAGTTACATTTGCATGCAAAATTGGGGATCTCATGTTTTAGATAAAACATGGGGTCTGTTGTTCCTACAACAAGTCCATGTCGTAATCTCCTATTTGTGCATTCATTCTTAGTTTGCGACCAGTATTCAATCTTTTTCCCTCATGATTAAACCTTCTTTTTGGTCGCACTTTGTCTTGAGGTTCTTCTATTAGAGTTGTCCATTTTGAGACAAAATCTTTATCTCATATTAGTGCTAAGCAAATTTTAAATAATTCTTTTAAGTTAATAACCTTTCCCATTGGTTTCTTTCAGAATAACTGGTCAAATACCTCAAGCATTCCCAATATTGGTCCTTCAGGTGGTGTAGTAGCAGAAGTTCACACTTGATTTCTATCGATGAATTATTATCGTGCATCCAAGAATACTTCCTTTTATTTTTGTATTTCGAATGGTGCATTTGTTTTTGCTATTGGTCTCATGCACAATTTTCCATATGATGCTTCTTGATTTTCCCCAATCGTAGCACCTCCTCTTGTCATAATAACAATATGTGGCTCCCTTGGTTCAACAAACATCTTTTGGATATTCTGATTTGGGTTAGGATCAATATTTTGCAGTGGATTTTGGTTTCCCGCATTCTTGGTCTACATCTCACAATCAACTAAGGACATTCCTCAACAATATGATCAAAATATTTGTAGTACAAACATGTCATAGCACGACTCATGTAGTCCCTCGCAAAAGTATCCAGGTTGCCCACAATTAGAACATGTAATTTTGCCTCTTCCACGACCAAATACTCCTCCTTGTCCTTGACCTCTAAAATTTGCACCCTTGAGTTGAGGGTATTGTTGTTATGGGTAGTGATTCCATGGATATTTGGACTGAGGATACTGAGCCTGTGGATATTGAATCTCAGCTCACTCAACCTGAATTTGTTCATCGTTCTTCATTAAATAAGTATCAACTATTTTCTCTTGTAGCAATTGATATGCTCTACAGTATTTATCATCATGGCATACTAATAAAAAAAACTTACCTATTTGACGCACTTACAATATCCTGTAAGTATAAACATTCTTTCGACCGATGGACTCTAGTATGGCATATTATACATTAAGGAATTCCTTTTGTATTTATCAGACTCAGTGCTCCCAATGTGATATAATTCATATATGCTGGGAAATTGTCATTGTGGTGTCCCTCGATTCTGCATCTAGTACACTAGACTTCTTATTCTATTCCTTCCCTTTCTTAATATATTGAAGTTGCTATGTAAGATTAGCTATTTGCGTCTAGATTTTCATCATTCTTGCACCACTTTCTCTGACTGGTGAGGATTCCAACTGTTAGTGCCATAAATTGTTCTCAGATTACAAAAGAACAAGCCAACACAATCTCATAAAACAAAACTAAGTAAACTAGAGGTGCTTACCTAGCATCCACCATTCGGTCCATCATGTCTAATGGTTGATTTTGGGATGCCATCTTTAAGTTGACTGGTTTAGATGAAGGAAAGACTTGACTAGGACTTGGCTGAAAAGGAGTCTTACCAACTTTGAGGTGGAAAAAAGGGATTTTTCCAGGAGATAAAGTCTTTTCTTTCTTGAAAGATTGAGGATCAGTAAAAATCTGGAAATTAGTAACAGGGATTGTAGGTTTCAACTAGGATGAATCTTGTTCGTCCTCCTTTAAAACAAAAAAAGGTGATGATAAGTCTAGTTGATCAAGGTTACATAAGGCTAGAGATGAATTGGACCTTTTGATTTTCCTAGCTGTTTTCAGAATCTGCTCTGGGTCTGAGACACCTAGTTGTAAAGGTGAACTAGGTCTACTTCTTGTTCCAACTCCTTTAGTAGCCACCGTGAAATACTTGTTGAAATGTAGTATTTAAAAATTTGCTAGTTTAAGTCCACCTCTCAAAACCAATTAAATGATGAGTAAACCAGGGAAAGTAGGCTTTCAGCTTTGTCCCTGGAAATGACGCCAAAGATGTTAGTGCCAGAAATTGTTCTCTGACTATAAAAGTATAAGTCAACACAATCTCATAAAACAAAACTAAGTAAAATAGGATTTTTAGGTTTTGGTTGTACAATTTGTAAACAAGAGGGTAAAAACTTCACAAGGATAAGGAAAACACTAAATCATGCATGAAGAAGGAATGAGATGCATAATATATAAGATATAAACCATAAACAATAATCACAGCTCTGAATTTCATCCATAGTTAACAGACATTTCATGAATAATAAATTCAAACAAGAAATGAATATATCAACTGAGTGATTAAACAAATCAGAAATGAAACCAGCAAATAGGTTAAACCAGGCTTATAGTTGCATATATTTCATAATCAGTCATTTAGAATACATAAGAGTTTTTGACACTTAGCTCTATAAACAACAGCTTGATAGCCTCCCCTTGTAAAAAAATTCAAACCCCCAGTCTTTTCACACCCTTACTTTTATCTTGATTTCTCAAAGACAGTTACGTAACTGAAAAAACTACGTTTAGGTCATACTACTGAATTGTTCAATAAGAATATAGTCATACAAAATAAAATAATTTTTTCAAAAAACTAACTAATAACCACTATTCTGAAAGCACTTTACAAGTCCTTAGCAGCCTCTGCTAAAAGAGGTATCCCTTCTAAAGCTTGAGTCTTCTTTCTTGCTTTCTGGTGATCAACTTCCAAGTCTTCAACTCTTTTTGAAAGCTACTGATTCTGTTGTGTTAGCTATTGAATGGTTTGTTTCAGTTCTACATACAGGTTTTGTGTCTGTCTTTTCCTTTTCAAAGCTTCCTTTGAAACTATAATTAATTCCTGAGAGTGGCTATTTACCTCTTCTAAATATTCTCTCAATCTTCTGTTAGCAGTCACTAATCCCTCATTTGTCTCATGCAAGTAATCTATCTGATATTTGTACTGTTTGATACTCCTCTGCAAATTTTCATTTTCTGAATCAATGCACTTCCCTTCTGATACTGGATGTATTTCTTCTGGCATCCATGGAATATTTAACTTCTTAAAAATCTCTTCATCTTCTTCCAGCTGTTCTGTCATGGCCATAGGGACTTCTGAATATTCTTTGACTTCAACATTGCATTGCGTCGATTTCTCTGCAACCCTTCCTTTCTCTGCACAAAAGGTTGATATGACTGAATGATGCTTCTTTAAATCATCTTGATGCTGGTCTAAGATTACCTTCTTTCGAACTTCCTCAAATATCTCAAAAATTTTGGTTTCAGTGAAAGCTAATTTATTTTATGAAATAATTTGCTTCTTACCCTTCATCTCCTTTTCATTTTTATCTTCATTGTCTTCTAACCCATCTTGAGATGAAGAGTCTTCAATTACTATAATTTTATTTTGAGCTAGTTTAGGGTTTAACAATTTTTTCATATTCAACCTGAGTTTATTCTTAGGTCTAGTCTTGGGCCTCCAACCTGCCCCTATTTTCCCTAACATACATAAAGACTTTCCTTGATGTCTGATAGAAGCTATCTAAACTACCTTTCTTTTAATCTCTCGTGACATTACCCCCTCTTCAAACTATTTCTGTTCATCCTATTCAATTTCAACCCTAGCTTCATCAGACAATGACTTTTCCTCATCTTCAAACTGCACTATAATAGGAACTTGTTCCTATTCTTTTACATTTTCCTTTACTTCTTGGTTTCGTTCTACATGAAGAGTATCTTCTACGGGATCCACATCTTTCACTCTTGCCTTTGAAATTTCATTTTCCTCAATATTGGTCTGCTGTTCAACTTCAACATTTCCATCTCCTTGAGTCATAGATTTTTTTGATACATTATCCTCTTCAAATTATGACCTTTATTCAACTATCTTTTCTGAGTTTGATCTTCCTTCTCTTTTTGAAATCTAGACCAAAATAGAAAATAATCCCATGTTTTCTCCTTCTTTCGAAGCACAGTACTTATGATTATCTTTATTAGCCCATGATGAAATATAGATTGTTTAGTATGGTCTTGATGTTCCTTTACCCTGCTAGACATCTTTTGTAGACTTTTAAGGAAAAAGAATGGAAGATTCATCTTTGCTTCATGGTTAAAATGCTACAAAAACTTGAAATGATACTTAAAAACAAATGCAAATCTTCCTTCACAAGTGATATAAATTTGCATAATTTTTATTGGCTCTCTCCATTCCAGTTTGAATTTCTGGATATGTACTCCTTTACCCCAGTCTGCAACCACATATGGAAGTAATCAATTCTGTGCATCAAAGGTAAAAGGTACTTTTTTAAACCAATATTCGCCTTCATCTGGGATCCCTCTCAGAATAGTAAATTCACCTACTAGAAATGCGTTTTCCTTTCTGCTAGGTGTCCAATTTCATTCTTTAATCCTTGATTGACCGCCACAATAATGGCAAACAGTCTCCCTTCAAAGCCCTAAATTACTGACCTTCTTCAAGCCTTCATTACAAACTGCCAAAACTTTTCCACGAACTTGTATGCTCTTCATGCACCTCAGGAGATGCGTAATTCAAGGCAAATTTTCCTCATAATGGATAATTATCAATGTTCCACTACTTTGTATCATAACTTCCAGACCACCGCAAATTACCCTAATGATTGCTTTCTTGAACTATTAACACCTGTCACAATGATCACTTTAGCCAAGAACACGTATCAAACCCGTTAACAAGTGTGAATGACCTCTCCTATGCACAAATTTCAAAAACTTTGAACCAAAAATCATGATTTTCAAATAGCGCGATTTTCTTGTAGTGCTCGTGTGTAACTTTTTTGGGCTTGTGCTACAAGAATGTGTGTTTCAATAATTTTCAAAAATAAACCTCACAACAAAGGGTTAACTTTGGTTAAAAGACTTAGGATAAAACTTTATGATATTTTTTAGGACTTTTAATTCATATAAACATCCTGCAAGCCCTTGAAAATTATAAATCTTGCTAGGTAAAGCCAAAATTGGAGAAAAATCTATGAAGTCACCTAAATATAAACATAACAATCAAAGAAAAGGCTTAAAGTAACCTAAAATACAAACTTAAAAATGAACAAAACCATGTTTCAAAAAACAAGAAATGCATTAAATGCGAAGCAAAAATAGGCTATAACACCAGCTTCATAGCCAATTCTAGAGCCTCAGTCTGGGATATAATATTTTGTTGCATCAAAGGAATCCGTATGTGCAGTAACAACGTGTAATATCCTGATTTTGACCCCTATTGCATTAAAAATGTACATGATGTAAACATAATTTTTAAATAATGGTGAGGAGCTCAAGGCCGAGGCCGTGCGGCCCTGCGATCAATTTAGCGTTTTATATATCGAAAATTAAAATTGATACCTATGGTTCTCGTGCTAGCCAGGAAAAATATAAAATTGAGACATCATGTAAATATGAAATTTAATAAAATGCCCACAAGTAGCTATGCACTGTAACAAGAGATGGGGGCATGATTTCATAAGGAATAGGGAGGGAAATTATTGAAACCCTTGAGCCAATAGTGTTAAGCCAAATTTCAATGAGAGAACCCATAAAATCTCAACTACCCATTTTGTCTTATGCACCCAATCATTTAATTCTTCAAGAAGTTGGTTGAGTTAGTTAATGTATTGGGAATGGAGAAGTATGGCAGTCAATTTCGTATTGGGGCAAGCCATAAATTTTGGAAAATCATGTTTTTGCTTATGGGGAAACAAAACACCCAGAAATTGGTGCTCGAAGCATTCCTTACCCATGTGTTTCTCTTCCTCACTCAGCTGGAGTTAGTTGGGAATTTTCCCTCACGTTTTCGTGCATTTTTCCTCATTCCTCTGTGGATGGGAACTCATTTTTTTGTTACACAGTGGATGGGAAGAGAGATTGCATAGTGGATGGGATCTCATTTTTTTGTTTCAATAATTTTCAAAAATAAGCCTCACAACAAGGGGTTAACTTTGGTTAAAATACTTAGGATAAAATTTTATGGTATTTTTTAGGACTTTTAATTCATATAAACATCCTGCAAGCCCTTGAAAATTATAAATCTTGCTAGGTAAAGCCAAAATTGGAGAAAAATCTATGAAGTCACCTAAATACAAACATAACAATCAAAGAAAAGGATTAAAGTAACCTAAAATCCAAACTTAAAAATGAACAAAACCATGTTTCAAAAAACAGGAAAATGCTTTAAAATGAGAAGCAAAAACAAGCTATAACATTTGGCTCCTGCTGCGAGATGAAGTCCTCCCTATGAGGCTTCATGAACCTGTTGATTAGTGCCTTCTATGCTGTAACTGCAAATGCCTGCTACTCTGCAAAAATTCCATTGGGTCATGGAGTCTTTATTATGTTCTTCACAACGGTATATACAATGAAAGTCCAATATCTACCTCAAAAGCTGTAAAAATGTTTGAGGAAACGTCCATTAACTAGATTAGACAATTCCTCACAATCCAAAGTTTATAACACAAAAGTATTATTCTCCAGAATATTTGATACTATGAAAGGACCAAACCATAGATTATCAAACTATCCATGCTTTCCTTTCTTCTCCTCTATAGCATCCCATCTCAAAACCATATCTCCATTTGAAAAGGTGTTCTCCTTGATCTTTCTATCAAACCTTTCTTTGATCTTTGTCCTGTACAACTGAGCTTTTTCCTCTACTATTTCACATTTCTTCTGTAACTCTATCAGTGCATTAATTCTTCTTTGAATATCACTAGGTTCTTCTTGACTATCTTGAAGAAATTTCATCATTGGAATACCAAGTTGAACAAGAAACACTACATCAGTACCATATACCAATTGAAAAGGAGAAGTTCCAATTGCCTTTTTAATTGTTATTATGTCTACCCACAATGCATATTTTCGCATTGAGTCCCATGATTGTTTATTCTGCTTCAATAAATTCTTGATACTCTGAATAATACTCTTATTAGTTGACTCATCTAACCCATTTCCTTGAGGATAATAAGGTGTTGAGTGTTTCAAAATAATCCCATTCTTTTCACAGAATGCCACCATAGCTTTAGACTTAAAAGCTTGAGAATTATCAGTTAATAACTTCTTGGGACATCCAAATCTGCTAAGACTATTTTCCTGAATAAAATCTATGATTACCTTATCTGTTGCATTTCTTGTGGGGATAGATTCTACCCATTGAGTGAAGAAATCTGTAGCTGTCAAAATCCATTTATGTTTCCCTGAAGATGAAGGATTTATCTCCCCTATGAAGTCCAAACCCCACTGATGAAAAAGGGGCATTTAATGCAATAGACTTTAATGGTAAAGACACCAATTTTTGCTTGCTAGCACACTTTTGACAAGGGATACATGCTCTTACCTGCTGATATACATCGGAGAATAATGAAGGCCAATAGTATCTGGCTCTCAAAATTTTATAAGTTGTTGACTTCCAATACTCATGTTTGCCACAAGATCCTTCATGTGATTCACAGATTACTTCTTCAATTTCTATATTATCCAAACATCTAAGCAAAATACCCCTGGATCTTTCCAAAATAGTTGTTGTTCTATCAAGCAATATTTAGTAGTTTTCAACTTCAATGACCTAGCAGCTCTTGTCTAGATGTTCTAGACATTGTAAATACAAGAGAAAGTGTACAATATTTGCATACCATGTGGATTCTGCATAGTGGTCCATAATTCTTTCCTTCTCCTGCTCTGCTTGCAATTATTCTTGTGCTGGTTGTTCTGCCATGAGATGTAGACCTAAAGCTTGACAATTTGAATCAGCTAACAATTTATCCAAACCTTGTCCCTTTAATAGCTTTGTAGGCTGAATGTCCACATCATATTCCATTATGTTTGCAATCCATTTCCCTCTTTTTCCCTCACTATCAGGTTGAGTCAAAACATCCTTAATTGCAGCGTTAGGAACATAAGCAATGACTTTGGAACGTAAAACATAAATTCTGAAAAACTTTAATGCCTTTACCAATGAAGAAGCTTGTTTCTCTAAAGTGTTGTACTTCAACTCTGAGTCTCTAAGGGTTTTGCTGAAAAATGCAATTGGCTATTCAAGTCCATCCTTATTCTTCTGTAATAAAACATCAACTAAAGTATCCTCTGATGCAAAAGAAAAAGTCAAAAATTCCTTTGTAAAATCAGTAATTACTAGTACTGGTGCTTCAGAAAGAGCCATATTAATCTTTTCAAATGAATTCTTAGCTTCTGTAGTCCAATTAAATTCCCGATCCTTCTTCAACATGGTTGTAATCTGTTTAATGGTTTCAGCAAAATTTGGTATGAACCAACACAGAAAATTTATTTTTCCAGTAAAATATTGCACATCCTTCTTGCTCCTTGGTAAAGTAATCTTCAGAATAGATTTTACCCTTTTTGGATCTATCCTTATGCCATCAGCTAAAACTAAATGACCCAACAACTTACCTTCTTCTATAGAAAAATGTGACTTTTTGGGATTGAGAGACAAACCGTATTTTCTGCATTTCAGGAAAGTTTATTTTAAGTGTTTTAGGTGATCATCATCAGATTGTGAGAAGACTGTAATATCATCTAAATAGATCACTACAAACTTATCCTTCTCTCCCACAAAGGCTATGTCCATAGCTCTTTGAAAGGTAGCTCCAGCATTCATTAATCCAAAAGGAATTTTGTCATCCATGAAAGTACCCCAAGGAGTAGTAAAAGCTGTCTTTTCTCTATCATCAAGGTGCATTGCAATTTGGTTATACCCTGAAAAACCATCTACCATTGAGATTCTTTGTGCACCAACCACCTTATGCAATATTTGTTCCATCTTTGGAAAAGGGTAATTATCCTTCAATGAAGACCTATTCAAATTTCAAAAATGAACACACAATTTGATTTCACCATTCTTTTTTCTGGCAGGTACTAGATTGGCTACCCATGAAGAATATCGAAGGGGAACAATAATCTTAGCATCTAACAATTTTTTTACCTCCTTTTCTTTAATGGGAAACAAAGTTGGATTGATTCTCCTTAATTTATGTCTGAAAGGTTTAAAATTTGGTTTCAAAGGCACTTTATGTTGTATAATACTAGTATCATATGTCTTCAAATCCTCGTATGACCAATCAAAAACATCAACATACTTTTTTAATAACTTGATGTACCTGTTTTTTTGCTCTGTTGTGAGTGCCTTTGAGATCTTCACCATTCTAGAATTCTCCTTGGTGCCAATGTTACAATCCATTACATTTTCTTCTGAAGACTGCATAACTGGTTTTAAAGGGGTATCATCCTTCAAAAAAATCCTCTCCAAAGGAACCAAACCCTTAGGAATGAACTTACTTTTCAGCTCAATGATCTTGTGACCTGCAATCTCATTTTTCACAACACCTTCAAAATACTCAATTTCATCATCCTGTTCTTGGTCAATTAAGGAATTAGAAAACTCACCTGTCAGCTCTAAAAACCTTTTTATCTCAAAATCATCTTCAAAAACTCTCCATTGCTTTATATTATTAGGAACAGAAGGCCTGTACCTGACTTCAGTAGGATAATTCAGCTATGTTGTTTTAGGAATCCTGAAATGTGTGGCTACTAGGGAAAGAGAATCGGTAGTTTGGTTATGGTCCCTAGGAATATAAGTGATATTAAAAGCCACAAAGAAATTGTCTATCATATCCCATGCTTCATTCTTGTGCACTTTCAACAAATCTTGCTTTACTTGATAGTTATTCTTTACTTGCTGAACAACCAACTTGGAGTCACCATACATAGAGATTTACTGAATACCTATATCTTTTGAAGCTCTCAAACCTAACAACAGAGCCTCATACTCTGTTGTATTATTAGGGGTAATAAATTCCAACTTATACATTAATCTTACCGCTTCACCACAAGGAGATATCAGAACAACTCCTGCTCCAGCACCTTCTTTAGATGATGATCCATCAAAATACATTTGCCAAAGTTCATGTTGGGGCGCATACTCCATGTTCGGGTAACTCCGCGGTTAATTAGAAAATTTGTAAGCGGAGTTATGGGTCAAAATAGTCTTAGGGGTGTCAGGGTAAGTCAAAACCCTCTTTTTTTGTAATAAACCCGTGGTTTAAATCCATGGTTTAGGGTTTTTGGGTGCCCATGGTTTAAGACCATGGTTTTGTAAAAATGCGCAGTATAAATAAGCGCTTGTGTAAAGAATATAGGTTAGTTTTTATGATGAAAGAAAGATTAAGGTGAAGCTAAGATCAGTTTTTGTAAGAAAAGGTTAAGTCCCAGCTGTGTGTGTGGATGACCTCTGCAGCTGCGTGCGCAGAGGGTTTGTGTAAGGAACATTAAGGAACGACCTGCAGCTGTGTACGCAGGGGCCTGCTGCTGTGTGCACGGCTTTTTGAGGACTGAAAGGATCTGCAGCTGAGTGCGCAGATCAAACTATGGTTTTGTAGCAAGTTGAATAGAACACAGTTTGTGGACGTAGCCCCTACACTGGGGGTGAACCACGTTATATCTGGTGTTGTGGTTTCTTGTGATGTTTCTGTTCTGTTATCTTTTATGCATTAATACTGTATACATCTGATAAATTAGATCGCTGTTAATATTTAGCTTTGCTGTAAATTCCCTGTAGTGGGTTGAGCAAGTAACGACTGTTTATTAATCCGCGAAGTTGTATGTAAATGAATGGTAAAGCTTTTATAGTATTGTTTAATAAGATTATTAAGGCTAAGGTACAGTAATCTCCCTCTTGGCTTGCAGAAACCTGATTCTGCGGCACCCCATAGCTGTTTCGGGTGAGACTGCAACCTGTGCGCAGGTTGTTGCCGAAAGGGCCAACACTGTGGGTCTTTTGTTGGTGCGACACAAAAGGTTTAAACCCGGGTCTGCCCTATTGCCCAATAGTTCATCCTCTTACTCCCTAGTGCATTTGAATGATTTTTCTTATTCAACCTATAATAAACCAGCAGCATCATTATCATCACTAAAGTGCAACATACAAGTACCCAAATCCTTTTCAACATCATACAATGGATGATTTGTAGGATTCTTATCATCAGTCACAATATAAGTAAATTGTAACTCTCTATACAACCTTCTATTTTCACCTCCAAAGACAGGGATGGTTGCATATGTTAATTCCATCTATAGAGTTCCACCTACTTTCTTGGCCCAAGATCTAGAGAGGAGAATTCCAAACTTAGGTGTGATGTCTGCCACTACTACATCCATAATCACACTCTTCATTGGTAACTAAGCTAAACTAGCTACCATATCCTTTATCACTTCTAAACATTTTACAGCTCAAGAATCGAAAGGATACAAGTCATGATAAGGTTTTGTTATGCTTAACCCTAAATTATCCATGACTGCTTTTGGAATTAGATTATGAGATGCTCCTAAATCCAAATGGAAATTATGTATCATCTGCTCATGAATGGTTAATGTAATGTAAAAAGGATGAGATGCACTTGCATCATTTTCAGTTTTTTCTACCAAAGTTGATCCAATACAAATTTTAGGATTTTCCTGTTGTAAATTTACTGTGTCAGAGGGAACTTGACTGTTTGTTGAACCAATCATTTTCAAGATTGAATTTTTATAAGAAGGATTCTTTATCAACTTGTTGAAAGGCATAGGGATATTAATTTTGCATAATTCATTTTCAAGATTAAAATTCTCCATACCTTTATTCACCTCTTCAACTTCAATAACCTTCTTTTGTTTATCCTGATTCTGTTTTTTTCTAATACTGGATCAGACTGCTGTTTAGGAGGCAGAATTACCTTTTTCCTATGATTTTGAACCACCTGTTTTGGCCCTAATCTTAAATTTAGGGTTTTCTTTGGATCAGTATGATATATATCAGAAATTACCTAAAGATTTAAATGATTTTATGTTTCAAACACATTTGCATCATAATATTCTGAGTTTAAAAAATCCTCCTCAGTCACAAAACCTTCAGTCAATTGTTCTCCAAAATAATTCATATCTTGATCTAGATCCTCAAAAAACTCTTCTTCTTCTATTTCTCCTTCATCAATAAAATTATTCTGAAGTGGGGGTGGTGCCGTTTGATCCTCGGCTTCTCTCTTTTCTCATTGTATATCGTTGTTTCTTCTCTCTTTAGGAATGAAACAAGGTGCAAACTGTCTTCTGAATTGATTTGGATTATTAGGGTTTCTGTCTCCCTCTTGAACATGTTTGTTTGAATGTTTTTCTAATTCCAATTTGTTTAGTTTTGCTGTTAGTATTTTCACAAGTTTTTCCATCTCATCAATTTTACCTTCTACAAAGTGGGATGTTGAAACCACTGGAGCTGCCTCTTTCTTACCCTTTATGTCATAAACTTGTTGAGTTGAGTTTCCCTTCAGTCTATTGGAAGCAAGTATATTAGAATCCACCTCTAATGCTGACTCCTGCATATTAAGTAAAGTAACAGGTCTTCTTTCTCTCAAGAGTAGGGAAAAATCATGAGCAAAAGCATTACCATAAGTGAGTTTTGCAGAAGTTTCAGAAGGTTTAATCTCTGTAAGGATTCTGCCATACATTTTATTGAACCTCTTAGAGAAATCAGCTATAGTTTCATCTTTCTTCCTTCTAAGAGCTCCAAACTCTGTAATGTAATATGTGTGATCCTTAGTATCACCCCATTGTCTCATGAAAAGATCCTGAAGCTCTTATATTATAGTAATAGAGTTTGCTGGTAACTCTCTGAACCATCTTCTGACCTCTCCATCTAGACTCTGTATGAACATTCTCATCCACACATCCTTTACCTCAATATTCTGATTATTTGCATAGCTGAGAAATGCATCCCAATGCTCCTCAGTTGTGGTCTCACCTTGTCCATTAAACCTAGTTAAGTATTTTTGGTAATCTCCACCAGGGAGAGAATTTAAGGGTTGAGGAAAAACTAGAGGTGCATACCTAGCTGCCACCATTCGGTCCATCATGTCTAATGGTTGATTTTGGGCTGCCATCTTTAAGTTGACTAGTTTAGATGAAGGAAAGACTTGACTCGGACTTGGCTAAAAAGGAGTCTTACGAAGTTTGAGGTGGAATAAAGGGATTTTTCCAGGAGATAAAGTCTTTGCTTTCTTGAAAGATTAAGGATCACTAAAAATCTAAAAATTACTAATAGGGATTGTAGGTTTCAACCAGGATGAATCTTGTTCCTCCTCCTTTAAAACAAAAAAAGGTGATGATAAGTCTAGTTGATCGAGGTTACATAAGCCTGGAGAAGACTGAGACCTTTTGATTTTCCTAGTTGTTTTCAGAATCTGTTATGGATTTGAGACACCCAGTTGTAAAGGTGAACTAGGTATACTTCTTGTTCCAACTCCTTTAGTAGCCATTGTGAAATACTTGGTGAAATGTAGTCTTTAAAAATTTGTTGGTTTAAGTCCACCTCTCAAAACCTGTTAAATGATGAGTAACCCAGGGAAATTATGCTTTCAGCTTCATCCCGAGCAACGGCACCAAGATGTTAGTGCCAGAAATTGTTCTCAGACTACAAAAGAACAAGCCAACACAATCTCATAAAACAAAACTAAGTAAAATAGGTTTTTTTAGGAGTTTGGTTGTACATTTTGTAAACAAGAGGGTAAAAAATTCACAAGGCTAAGGCAAACACTAAATCATGCACAAAGAAGGACTGAGATGCATAATATATAAAATATAAACCATAAACAATAATAATAGCTCTGAATTTCATCCACAGTTAACAAGCATTTCATGAATAATAAATTCAAACAAGAAATGAATATATCAACTGAGTGATTAAACAAATCAGAAATGAAACTAGCAAATAGGCTAAACCGGGCTTATAGTTGCATATATTTCATAATCAATCATTCAAAATACATAAGAGTTTTTGACACTCAGCTCCATAAACAGCAGCTTGATAGCCTTCCCTTTTACAAAAATTCGAACCCCTAGTCTTTTCCCAACCTTACTTTTATCTTTATTCCTCAAAGATAGCTACATAACTGAAAAAACTACCTTTAGGTCATACTATCGAATTGTTCAATAAGAATATAGCCATACAAAATTAAATAACTTTTTCAAAAAACTAACTAATAACCACTATTCTTAAAGCACTTTACAAGTCCTTAGCAGCCTCTACTAAAAGAGATATCCCTTCTAAAGCTTGAGTCTTCTTTCTTGCTTTCTGGTGATCAGCTTCCAAGTCTTCAACTCTTTTTGAAAGCTCATGATTCTGCTATGGTAGCTCTTGAATGGTTTGTTTCAATTCTGCATATAGGATTTGTGTCCGTCTTTTCCTTTTCAAAGCCTCCTTTGAAACTGCAATTAATTCCTGATAGTGGCAATTTACCTCCTCTAAATCTTCTCTCAATCTTTTGTCAGTAGTCACTAATCCCTCATTTGTCTCATGCAAGTTCTCTATCTGATATTTGTACTATTTGATACTCCTCTGCAAATTTTCATTTTCTGAATCAATGCACTTCCCTTCTGATACTGGATGTATTTCTTCTAGCATCCATGGAATTTTTAACTTCTTAAAAATCTTTTCATCTTCTTCCAGCTGTTTTGTCATGACCACAGGGACTTTTGAATATTCTTTGAATTCAGCACTGAATTCAATTGATTTCTCTGCATCCCTTCCTTTCTTTGCACAAAAGCTTGATATGACAAAATGTCTCTTCTTTAAATCATCTTGATGCTGGTCTAAGATTACCTTCTTTCGAACTTCCTCAAATATCTCTGAAATTTTGGTTTCAGAGAAAGCTAATTTATTTTCTGAAATAATTTGCTTCTTACCCTTCATATCCTTTTTATTTTGATCTTCATTGTCTTCTAACTCTTCTTGAGATGAAGAGTCTTCAAGTACTGTAATTTTCTTTTGAGCTAGTTTAGGGTTTAACAATTTTTTCATATTCAACCTAAGTTTATTCTTAGGTCTAGTCTTGGGCCTCCAACTTGCCCCTATTTCCCCTAACATACACAAATATTTTCCTTGATGTCTGATAGAAGCTAGATGAACTACCTTTATTTTAATCCCTCGTGACATTACCCCCTCTTCAAACTGTTTCTATTCATCCTGTTCAGTGTCAACCCTAGCTTCATCACACAATGACTTTTCCTCATCTTCAAACTGCACTATAATAGGAACTTGTTCCTGTTCTTTTACATTTTTCTTTACTTCTTGGTTTAGTTCTACATGAAGAGTATCTTCTACAGGCTCCACATCTTTCACTCCTTCCTTTGAAATTTCATTTTCCTTAATATTGGTCTGCTATTCGACTTCAACATTTTCATTTCCTTGAGTCATAGATTTTTCTGATACATTATCCTCTTCAATCTTGACTATGACTCTCTTTTACAATTTCTTGACCAAATTATGACCTTTATTCAACTATCTTTTCTGAGTTTGATCTTCCTTCTCTATTTGAAATCTAGACCAAAATAGAAAATAATACCATGTTTTCTCCTTCTTTCGAAGCACAATACTTATGATTAGCTTTATTATCCCATGATGAAATATAGATTGTTTAGTATGGTCTTGATGTTCCTTTACCCTGCTAGACATATTTTGTAGACTTTTAACGAAAAAGAATGGAAGATTCATATTTGCTTCATGGTTAAGCTACTGCAAAAACCTGAAATGATACTTAAAAACAAATGCAAATCTTCCTTCACAAGTGATATAACTTTGCAGAATTTTTATTGGCTCTCTCCATTCTGGTTTGAATTTTTGGATATGTACTCCTTTACCCCAGTTTGCAACCACATCTAGAAGTAAGCAATTATTTGCATCAAAGGTAAAAGGTACTTTTTTAAACCAATATTCGCCTTCATCTGGGATCCCTGTCAAAATAGTGAATTCAGCTGCTAGAAATGCATTTTCCTGTCTTCTAGGTGTCCAATTTCATTCTTTAATCCTCCTCTGACTGCCACGATAATTCCAAAAATTCACCCTTCAAAGCCCTAAATTACTGACCTTCTTCAAAACTTGATTACAAATTGCCAAAAAATTTCCACAAACTCGTATGCTCTTCATGCACCTCAGGAGATGCATAATTCAAGGCCAATTTTCCTCATCATGGATAATTATCAATGTTCCACTACTCTGTATCATAACTTCCAAACCATCGCAACTTACCCTAATGATTTCTTGCTTGAACTGTTAGCACCTATCACAATGATCACCATGGCCGAGAACACGTATCAAACCAATTAACAAGTGTGAATGACCTCTCCTATGCACGAATTTCGAAAACTTTGAACCAAAAATCATGATTTTCAGATTGCACGATTTTCTTGTAGCACGCGTGTGTAACTTTTTTGGGCTTGCGCTACAAGAATGCTTATTTCAATAATTTTCAAAAATAAACCTCACAACAAAGGGTTAACTTTGGTTAAAAGACTTAGGATAAAACTTTATGATATTTTTTAGGACTTTTAATTCATATAAACATCCTGCAAGCCCTTGAAAATTATAAATCTTGCTAGGTAAAGCCAAAATTGGATAAAAATCTATGAATTCACCTAAATACAAACATAAAAATCAAACAAAAGATGTAAAGTAACCTAAAATCCAAACTTAAAAATGAACAAAACAATGTTTCAAAAAACAAGCAAATGCTTTAAATGAGAAGCAAAAAGAGGCTATAACACCAACTTCATAACCAATTCTAGAGCCTCAGTCTAGGATATAATCTTTTGCTGCATCAAAGGAATCCGTATGTGTAGTAACAACGTGTAATATACCAGTTTTGACCCCTATTGCATTAAAATTGTACATGATGTAAACATAATTATTAAATCATGGTGAGGGAACTCAAGGCCAAGGCCCTGTGATCAATTTAGTGTTTTATATATCAGAAATTAAAATTGATACCTATGGTTCTCTTGCTAGCCAGGAACAATATAAAATTGAGACATCATGTAAATATGAAATTTAATAAAATGCCCACAACTAGCTATGCAATGCAACAAGAGATGGGGGCATGATTTCATAAGGAATAGGGAGGGAAATTATTGAAACCATTGAGTCAATAGTGTTAAGCCAAATGTCAATGAGAGAACCCATAAAATATCAACTACCCATTTTGTCTTATGCACCCAATCATTTAATTGTTCTAGAAGTTGGTTGAGTTTAGTTAATGTATTGGGAATGGAGAGGTATGGCAGTCAATTTCGTATTGAGGCAAGCCATAAATTTTGGAAAATCGTTTTTTTGCTTATGGGGAAACAAAACACCTAGAAATTGGTGCCCAAAACATTCCTCACCCATGTGTTTCTCTTCCTCACGCAGCTTGAGCTAGTTGGGAATTTCCCCTCGCGTTTTTGTGCATTTTTCCTCATTCCTCCGTGGATGGGAACTCATTTTTTTGTTGCACAGTGGATGGGAAGAGAGATTCACAATTTGGGGGTTTATAGAGGTTTTTTTTCCCTTGCAATGCCCAAGAACTTGTTTTGAAACTGAATTGATCTCCCAGGGTTGTTTTTCCCCATCTACCATTTCATTTTTGGTTTCCAAAACGTTTTTCCTTCATATCCAACACTTGTGCTTTTATTAAGTGCATCCTGGTTTTGGTATGAACTAATTAGGAGTAGAAGAGGTCCAAAATTTTCTTGATAAACCTAGTGAAAAGAGGAACCTCATAGAAAAATCACAAGGGGCTACCTAATCTTCTATGCACACCCGAGAGAACATTGGAAGGGAAGGTATGGCTTGAGGGACTATGTAGCAGTGAAGGGAATACTTCCTTATGTTGGGTGTGTAGGTATTGTGGAGGCCAAGCTAGACAGATCTTATAGAGGTGTTCATAGCTTAGTGGTTGAGCTCACTAGCTTAGCAATTCTACCTTTCCACTTCCTTGGCAGGATGATAAACATAACTTTGGATTGGCTTGGCTAAACCTTGGTGTGTATTTTGGCTATGTGTGATCCTGTTGTTCCCTAGTTCCTTTTAGAAATATTTCCCAGCTTGGGGATGGCATTTGTGCTGAGATATTGATGAGCACAACTGGCCTATGGTTGGGTGGAACGTTGTAGTGACATATCTAGTTTCTCAGGAAGCTCATTTTCAAGATAAGTGCTCTCTTATATTAATTATGCAATGTATTTGTTTTATGAATTCTTATGAACATATTAAATGCTTGAATGAGATTTACTTCTACTGTATATTATTACATTATGCATCTACATATGTTTTTACTTTCAATGCATTTATGTTTATGTTAATGGGGCTAGATGCCACAGTCGGATAGACAGAGTAGTTGAGTCCCATCCTTTCTCTCAACGAGTAGAGAGGAGGGGACGTGACACCATGCTACAATAAATCACTCTTTGTGTTGAACGTCCAATATCTAGAATCTTACTTTGGCCATCAACTTCTTGAATCTTTGGTCGAAGTACCAAATAGACTTAGCAGGAAATTTCTTAATTTATTTTATCTCCATAATACACTACAACTTAGATTTGGTATTTCTGAACTCATTTATTAATCCTACCCAGATTTGATCTAATGTTTTCTATGGGATTCCTGTCAAAACCATAGAGAATTTCATGTACAAATCCAATGCACTAACCCTAAGGGTTGTGACCATCTAATCCTTCTTAATGGCTTCACCTTGGACCTATCACACGGTAAACACAGATTCACATAGAAACTAATGTTGCCCAAGGTCTTCTAACCCATTTCCATTAAATATTGGAAACTTTATATCATTCCCGACCATATATTTGTTCTCCATACTTATGTATTAAAATTTTGTCTATTAGGTGATGAGCTTCTAGATATTACCTCGGGAGATGTACGCAGGGTCATGGGTATGTTGTATCCATACTTTGGATCTGGAGCTTCTTCCTCTTATTCTTCTTCTTTAGATATCGAATGGTATCCCTCTTCCTCGTCACAAGAACCTTCGTCAAAGTGCAATGCCAATGTGTAGTCATCTCCTCCAGTCGTAGTGTAACTTCCTCTTCTTGTCACAGTCCTTATTCTCTTTCCTGACCGAAATATTCTTCCACTCCTCAGGAACCCACTTTCTAGATCAAACTCACCATCACCAAGAAACATCTAAGCTTACTCTACTCCATTTTTCTCACATTTTTCTTGTGACATATCCTAGGTCTCTACGCACAAACCTTTATTTTCCAAATTTCATTCTCAGTATCCCTTTCGCATACACAAGCATCTTGATTCAAAGATTTAAATATGTTAAGTGCCATCATATAGGTCCTTGGAAAAATTCTCTTTCGATCTCACGGTATGATTTTGTTGTTTCAACTACAATTTCAATGATGTATCCTTTGAAAATAATTTCAACCCAGAAATCAACAACCCTAGATATAGGGTTTCTAATACTTTTTTAGCCGCTGAATCAGCTGATTCCTCCACTCTATCAGTTCTCCCTCTTGAAACTTTCTCAGCTAGGTTTCTAGCCTCAACAATCACTCATGCAAAAATAGGAATTACACAAAATAAAATCTCATGAATATATGTATAGGGGTATCGCTCCAACCACTTTGTTGGGTTCAACTGAGATCCTTCACTTTATTCCCATGCAAACTCTAATGCCTTAAAATGCACCCAATCTTGAATTTCTAGCTTCGTCGGGTACCGCAACATATCCCCACCAAAATGATTCATGGTCGTGACAATAGAACAATTTGTTGGATGTATTCTTGTTGACCCAGGTTCCTATCCTTAGTCGTCAACAAAACCCAAGATATGAGATCGATAGAGGAGGACACCGTCGGTAGTACTTTCGACGTAGATGTGGTCTCACTAGAGATATCTTGTTGGGGACTTCCAGAACCAGGTTTCTATAGTTATGTGGGGATCTATACTCATGTGATACTTTATCAAATTGCTCGATTGAATCCGTGGATTATACTTCTTATTCCTTGTCTATTCATTCAAGATAACAATCTATTTACCAATAGACACATATTGTAATATTAAAAATAAAAACCTTATCACAAATTCATTCTATAAGCGGCACGACACAAACACACACACATGCACATATGGGATTATTCAAAAACAAATTCCATGCAACATATTCATATCTACTTATTCACAACATGCATACATTCAACATAAACACATTAATCAAAGACACACAGAGAAAACATTTAACGTGGAAAATCATCCAGGAAAATCACAAAGGCGCTCTTCATCTGTCATGAGAAATATGTTAGCATCTTTTTTCTGTGCACTCATATTGTAGACTCTTCTCTAGATATTCTTTACAACTCCTATATATTTCTCTCCTCTCATTCTCTCTAGTTTTGGGGTGA
Source organism: Pseudotsuga menziesii (assembly GCA_001517045.1). NCBI lineage: Eukaryota > Viridiplantae > Streptophyta > Pinopsida > Pinales > Pinaceae > Pseudotsuga > Pseudotsuga menziesii. Next base: position 38,832 of record LPNX011092213.1, on the reverse strand, counting down.
TGTATTTATTCTCTCCTCACTCCATTGTCAATCTGCACACAGCCTGGATTGATTCTCTAGCTAAACAATTCTCTTCTTCCTCTCTCAACCTACATAGTTCCTTAGCCCCCAGGATGAACAGTAAGAAATCAACCAGACAAACACCAACCAACCACACACACATCTTGGTTCACTCTTTTATAAGCTTCTACCTGTCTTAATCAATCGTCTCTTTTCTGTTAGCCGACAAGTTGTCATTTATATTTTCCTACTTTCAATTACAATTGACTATATGAACTATCGACCCAAAAATACAATTATGATTTATTACCAAAAGTGTTCTTTATTCTATCTAACTTCTTACCCATGATTGACTGAATGTACTTTTCAACTGCTCTATTATTCTTCTGTCATGGTTCCTTTCATCGTGATTTCTCTCGTCACTGATATTTCTGTTGCAGCTTCTCTTCCCTCATGACTTTTCTTGTAAGTAGAATATTTATCTTTCTAAATATAATTCTAGACGAATTATTATTAACTTTTCCTAGGGCCAATAATCAAGGAAAAGAAGCTAAAAGCATAAAGGAAACTAAAACAAGGAAAGCAGCCTAAAAGTAGGAAATAAACTCAAAAGTAGGAAAGAAACTCAATAGAAAAAAATAAAGAAGTTTCCTTATTTGTGCAACTCATGAAGGATTAACAACAACTAAGAAATCTACAGCGTCCAAATTTATCCAGTGAGGGAACAATTTTTGAGGAACATCTAATGATTATTATTAATCCTCTCTTTGTCCTCTCTTTATCCAAATATTTCTCTTTGTTTATTTCCCTAGCTTAGGAGGTCTTCATCACTTCACAAGTGCATGAGGGACACATATACTAGACATCTACCAATTACTGCGCATATCTTCATGCATTTTGGTGCTCTAGGGATCAATCCCTATAATTTAGGAAGCTAATCGGAGTGTCACCAATAGTGTCCAACAGTTGACTTTAGTAGTTATTTAGTCATGTCTAGTTGTTGTTTGATCCCCACTAGTTAGATCACTCCCAATGTATCTAGCGCCAGTTTGCATGCTTCAAGGGAATATAGGCACCTTTGTTCACCTACCCTCTTCAATTAACTGGTTGTGATCCTTTGTTCACCTACCTTCTTCAGTTAAATAGTTATTAACTATTTTAGTGATCTGGAGTTGCACTAGTTAGATCTAGTGGTGATTTTCCCACACTGAGTTAGCTCCTAAGTCAGTATAGGTTGGTAAATTCAACTGCCTCTTCAGGTATTCGAATTATTCCTTGATGATTGTATTATATATTCACACATAATGTGAATATTATTGTATGGAATATTTATCATATTTTTCTTCAACTCATTGTGTAATATCAATTATTCTTCTCTATCTTTTTCTTGTGCAATCTGTGAAGACTATTTTTGTCCCAAGATATTCCTATCAGAATCTAATATGGCATCAGAACCTGGTCAGTCTATACAAATTTTTGTTTTCTATTTTTGTGCAGGTATTCCAGAAGAAGATATTCAAACCTCCATTGTTGAAGAAAAACTCTTCTTCCATCCCACTCAGTCATTCTCCAGTGATTCTTCTATCCTAAATTATGTGCAAAGTTTGCAAGTCACTACTTAAGGAGCTTAAGAGATATTTGATTCCTCTCTCTCTACTTATGTCATTGGTTTGAAAACAAGTGATATTTTGGATGATATGGAAGAAATATCATATTTTTGGAATGATACATTCACCGTCAAATATCTAGTGCTTCTAGTGAATTCCTGCTTGATCACTTGCACCAATACTCAGAGTTTTGCTAAAGAAGGAGAATTTTGTGCATCTACCATCTCAGTGGTCGCACTTGGGACTTTTTTCCCACATTCTTGGAGCTGATATCACCTTATTTGGTTCAAATATAGAGTTCCAATTCCCTCTTGGTTATGCTTGTAACAGATCTCATCAATTTTGGTGTGGAAAATCAAGCACCTCAAGTCTCTTTCAAATTTACTACTGGGGATTCAATGTCGGTTTCTTCTTATTTGTTTTCTGATATTAAATTTTGTGAATCATTGGATATTTTGTAATTTTTATCAAATTATGGATCTCAAGCATTTGCTCTCCATGGTCCCAGGCCTCCTCATCCTTTCTACTCAACCACATGCTCATCTCCTCACAGTGCTAGAAAATATGGATACCTCTTGCATTCACTTGGATGCTTGCTCCTCTGATTTGGAGATGATTTTAATTCACATTGTTTGAAGTATCAATCACATCAAGACTCAATTAGACCTTATTCTAATACCAAGTTAAATGAGCACTCACTTTTTCTCTTTTATCATATTACCTCAGTTTCTCTACATAGTCCCAGAATGTATTATGCAACTATCTATATTGTTCTTGATCAAGTTGAGCATATTACTCTTATTCCCAAGAATAATATCCCTCCATACATCTAATCAAGTTCACACCTACTTGGATTTGGAGTAGTTTATTTTTGGTGTATCTCGTTGTCCATTTTTTAGGAAGGATTTTCCCCATGAGGTTTTTCCTTTTTTCCTCATTTTACATGGATAAATAACTTTTACTTTTAGATTGAATGGGTGACCTTTTATCTTATTTACCAGGGCCCAGGTTGTCTAATGTTAGGATTAAAGGGGGGTGTTAGAATTATAATTAATCCTCTCTTTGTCCTCTCTTTGTCCACATAAGTCTATTTGTTTATTTTCCTAGGTTAAGAGGTATTCATCACTTCACCAGTGCATGGGGGACACATCTACTAGACATTTATCAATTACTGTGCCTATCTACATGCATTTTGGTGCTCCGGGGATCAATCCCTATAATTTAGGAACCCACTCGAAGTGTCACCAACAATGTCCAATAGTTGAATCTAATAGGTATTTAGTCATGTCCATATGTTCTCTGATCCCCATCAGTTAGATCACTCCCATTGTCTCTAGCGCCAGTTTGAATGATTCAAGGGAATATAGGAGCCTTTGTACACCTACCCGCTTTAGTTAAATAGTTGTGAGACTTTTTTCACCTACCTTCTCTAATTAACTGGTTATTAAACATTTTAGTGATCTGGAGTTGCACTAGTTAGCTCTAGTAGTGATTTTCCCACACTGAGTTAGCTCCTAAGTCAATCTAGGGTGGTAGTTTCAGCCACCTCTTCAGGTATTCGAACTATTCCTTGATGATTGTATTATATATTCACCCATAATGTGAATATTATTGTATGGAATATTTCTCATATTGTTCTTCAACTCATTGTTTAATAGCAATTATTCTTCTCTATATTTTTCTTGTGCAATCTATGTGAAGACTATTTCTATCCCAAGATCTACATGTCAGAATCTAATAGAAAGTGGGTCCTTATGTAAGTGCAATTTCAAGAAAGGTCAACCAACTCATTAGTGATTAGAATTCCTAGAAAGCAGGTTCTATAAGAAGGGAATATTTACCATAATTTTACAAAAGTAGTATGAGATCCCCCTTGAAGAATACATTTCCATTTTGTTCATTTGTCTTGAATATCTCTGCACTTTTCTTTGCTTGGGTGATGTGCCCCTCTGTAACATAGTAGCGAGTTGATATGTAGTTTGTGATCAAGGAAGGAGAAATCCGGTATCTTTTATATTGCTTCAACATATATTCTACTGCTATTCCCGTGTATTTCCATTCTAGTTATTGTTGTTGGCAGTTTTGCATTAGCCAGCATCCAGCTTTAGTGTTGTTTCTGCAATGTTTTTGGTAGTGGTGATGTTATTAGTGGAGGATGGAGACTATATGAATATTTGCATATCTTTGATGTAAATGAATTCCTATACACATTAATAAAATAAAGTGTTCTTCCTATTATGCAATTCTATGTCTCTCTTCAATGTATTTTCCCTTTTATGCTCAATTCACTAGCAAATCTGTCTAGTTTTCATTTTTGGATGCAATAAATTAACTTTGTACATCCAAATAATGATATTGAAGTTGTTGTAGTTATCTAAGACGAAATTGGAAGCTTCTCAGGTGACATAACATACGATTGTGATCCCTAGGTTCCATTTGGGATGAATTGGAAATTTCCTAGTTGAGTTGTCCTAGATTTATACTTTCTCCATCTCTTTCAATTTTAATTTGCAGCTTGTTACAGAGAGAAACTTCATATGGCTTGGGGGTACCACAATAGATAGTATGACACTAGAAATCAATCCTTTCCAATATGCAAGAGCAGTAATATCATCTAACACTAAGGGATATAGAATCATACCTTATTCTGCATGGTTGAAGTAGATCCCCGTTGAGCTTTTCCAATCACACTTGTGATCCAAATTCACTCTCAAAAACAACAAACAAAGAAACAATGATATATAATGATGTGTTAGACCTACTCTAAAATATATAATCAATCATGTATAAGCAAGTAAATACATCCATGGATTCAACATTCATATTTAAAATGCACATGTATTGGATAGGAAAATATATTTCTATTAATAAAACAGAGATACAATAGTGACAAACTATGTCGACACTTCTGTGAACCGGAGAAATCGAGTCCTCCACCAGGGCTTCCAGCACTTCAATCCTCCATCTTTTGATAGAAATCTCGCAAAGAAAAAGAAATCTTGGGAAGAACACTATGTGCTCCAAGGGGCAAAGGGAGACTCAAGTATAAGAAAAATTGAGGAAACAATTGACTATAGTTTCCTTACACTTCAATTTTGTCCTCCTTTAATGTATCCAAGAGGCTCAATATATAGCACTCCAAAGAAGTAATGGAGGGTCCAGTTCGAGTGTTCTTAAGGCATATGGAAGGCCAAGAGACAATATATTCAGACTCATATGAGGAAAACTCCAAAAATATTTGTATTTATGCACACATATTGATGTACGCGGTTTTGAGGTCAAAAGTTGCGTATACACGCGAGCATGGATTTAAAAGTCACATATATGTATAAACAGGTGATTTTTGGGGATAATCTTGGAACATCAAAGTATAATATAAGTCCATGGGGTCCAAAGAGTCTACATAGGGACATGGAAGGCCATAAAGGTGTGGTCTACTAGGTGTGGTGAAATCAATTATAACAGATGCCCCCTAATGTGTGAGGTTAGAGGGGTAACATGATCACCGAAATACAGTATATAATCCATCCTAGTAGTACATGTACATGTCCTACTATGTGAATAGATGTGTCGAGGTAGAACATAGTAGTCCATCATCTGAGTACCGGTCATTGATGTATACTGTTAATAAACGCGAGATAACCCACCGATAATGAAAATGAGATTCAAGGTATAGAGTGCAGTCAAAAAAGTGTGAATAAATGTGTTGAGGTCGAACACTTGAAGAATCCATTGATGTACTCTCAAAATAGTCGATGGCGATAGAACCTACCATTGATGACTGTAATGTTAGTGATTGAGAAAAATATGAAGAAACTTGAACTTTAAAGATTTAATTCATAATAGCAGTCACATATAAATCTCATCAATAGTCCAAAGACATAAATCAAACCATAGAACACAGGATATTCCCTGGGAAAACCCTCTACTAATTCAGAGGATAAAAAACCCAGAAAACGATCTTAGAGTATGATTGATAAGTAGCATAGAATGATTACAACACAATAGCAAATTGCTTTCATCAAGAGCTCTAGAGAGTGGATATTGAATGGAACACCATATCTAACTTACTAAGTGCATAACACTTTAATAAAAAGTCAAATTAGGTTTTACAACAAAAATAGAGTGGTTGCATGTAGCAACAACTTGTTAAAAATTAGAACACTAAAACATCTTTAATCATGGACCCCACACTAATCTGGTGTCAAGATGGAACTCATAATTATCTCCCACAAGAAGATATGTTCCTTCCATAAATTAAATAACTCTAACTGAGTAGTTAACTGAGCTAAACTGAATGTAACTGAGCTAAACTGAATGTAACTGAACAGAACTCAATGTAACTGAATAGAACTGAATGTAACTGAACAATAATTGAATGTAACTGAACAATAACTGAATGTCGCTGAACATAACTAAATGCAACTGAATAAAACTAGTGCTTCTCCATCAGTGTTTATTTCCAACAATCACTTGCATAAATTAAGGAGTTGATTCCTTAATTAACTGAACTTGTTTACCATAACTAATACTCAACTCATATCTAAGCAATTCGAGTTTACTTGGTGGAAACATATGCAATTAGAATTCTCTCTCTATCTCTGTGCTTATATTAAATATCTCTGCATAGTCCATATGTGTTTTCATTAAATAATTATATTTATCATATCATACTCATAAGATCGTTTCCAAACCTATGATCATATGTATTTCCTTGGGTCATATAGTCACATGATAAAGTAAATAAATATAGGGGTAGCTAATCCCTAAAGGAGACTTCCAACACCTATTGACCATGACTAGCCATACACCACAAAGTATATCTACTTTACATAATAAAGTACACCACCTTACAACATGAGGATATTTGTAGAACTTGATATCACTCACAAGTCTACTGCATCACCACCTCAATCATATGAGGATATTTGTAGGACTACACAAGTGTACTACATCACCACCTCAATCATATGAGGATACTTGTAGGACTATACAAGTCTACTGCATCACCACCTCAATCATATGAGGATACTTGTAGGACTACACAAGTCTACTATCTTGATATTACTCACAAGAATTCAATATTATCTTAGTCAATGTATACTAACCCCTTGTCAAATTTATCATATATGTGAAATAAATTGGCTCCTCTCGCCTTATCGATATTTTGACTCATTTCCAAATAAGTGAGTCGAAGGGACATTCTCTCTCTCCTATATATTTTCCCTTGTGTCAAATTTCTAATAATTCAATTTTATTATTATTATTATTATTATTATCATCATCATCAATGTGTTGTTGTTGTTGTTGTTTTTATCATCATCAATGTGTTATTTTACCCTCACCCCCATTATCTGTGTGTTTATTAATTATACATGCTAGTTTGACTAGTTTGACATACATCAGAATAAGTATTTTTATATGAAATTTGTTTCATGTATAATCATATGAAATTATGAAAAAATGTCTATTATGTCCATGTTCTAAATTCCTATCAAAGTTTCTAACTAAATATACCCTCATGGCTTGGATACTATTATGGCTTGGATACTATGTTCATGAATTTTACTCTATGCTTGTATTTACAATTTTTTTTGTTGCATCGGCCTCATGTTAATATTTGTCTGTACTACATTTTATAGTGTCATATGCATATAATGTAGTGTCATTATGCATATAATGTACAAGTATTATGTCAAATAAAGACTATGTGACCAGGCTCATATAAATTATCACTTTACTGTGGATTATTTATGATACTCTCATATTACAACAAAGAATATATCATTAAACAAATATTTACGTCAATTTACTCTGCAATATCATTCATGTTAAAAAATAGCATCTCCTCAGTTTCTGACTCATGTCACTCCAATGTATATTTCCAATCCCTAGTTCTTACCTCTAGCTCATATGTTGTAATGGCTTGTTTTGATATGATATAGTATCAATTTATACATATTTTACCCAATCGTGTTTTAATGGTAAAAATATTTTATGTTTTATCATGGTATTATACTGATGAGTGGCTGGTTCTTACACCTCTTTCTTCACTACTCCACTCTTAGGAATATTATAATGTGTTTCAACCATCATGTACCCTCTAACCTCGCACATTAGGGGTATATTTTATAATGTAATTTGTCACACTTGATATACCATGCTTTGATGGCCTTTCCTTGTCCCTATGCAAACTCACTATACCCCATTTACTCATTATAGCCTTTGTGCTCCAGTTTATCCCTATAAAAAACTCTTTTTGAATATACACGTGAGTCACAAGTTTACAAATCACGTATACACATATTTTACCACTGACACCCGTGTACATCGGGTTTTATGCTCGAAAATAAAAATATCTGGAGTTTTCCCCATCAAGTAATGAATGAATTGATCCTTGGCCTTCCATATGCCAGGAAACACTCTTATTCGACCTTTCACATCCTAATGAGGGGCTATATATTGAGTTATTGTGAAGAATTATTGAAGGATATTTTTTGAGAGTAAAGAGATTATAATGAAATTTCACCCCGTTCTAGTGTGATTGAGTTTGCATCCCTTTGTCCTTGAGGAAGTCATTAGTGATAATTCTCATGCTTGCCTTTGCCTTTGTGAGCTTTCCATTGCATGGAGGATTGAAGTGGTGGAGACCCAGGTGGAGGGACTTGGTTTCTTGGTTTCGACGAGGTGCCAACAAAGATTGTCATTTGTATCTTTGTTTGCATTAATAGAAATATCCATTTCTCATCGAATTTCACGTGTAATTATGAATATTTGTATCCATGGATGAAATTACTTTGTATACATGTTTAAATTGAAGGTGCTAAATTAGACAGTAACACATTATATATAATGCTTTTATATCCCTTTTTTTGTTGAAGATGAAGTGTAGGGACAAGTTTTGATCGAGAGCTCAACGTGTATCTTCTTCGAACATCTGGTTGAGGTACAGTTCTTATCCCTTAGTGTTTATTTTATTTTATGTTTCTTTTATGTATAGTTCTTATCCCTTAGGGATGATTCTAAGGAACCATACTTATTTAAAAGTGTATAAATGTTGGCAAATATTACCAATTCTTAAAACGACAACTATAAAATGATTGGAAATATTTTTCAAAAAATATTTTAATTTCCAAGGATTTTATATCGTTTATATAATAATTTGGCGATTTTTAGGGTGAAAAAATTTTACCCCATCAAAATTGGGCGAAACCGGGCTTCAAAAAATGCAAAATGGAGAATCTTTTTTGGGAGAAAAACATGGAAAAATAGTCCACTGGGATAAAATTCGCCCCTAAAAACACTGTCACTACTATCTAGCATGCTAGAGAATGGATTTATTTATGGTGTCATATTGTTTGTTGTGGTCCACCCCAAGCCATAGGAAGTTTTTCTTCGTAAAAAGAAACTTGTGAAAATTATCAATGTGTTAGACTAGATAGACGATGAAGATGTAATGGATGTTGTTTATAGAATCCAAACTTATAATAACATAAATCAAGTATGTATTTTAACATAAATTTAAATTCTTCTACTAAAAACAACTTGTTATAAAGACTCGTATGAGTGCAATGAAAAGCTATGTTCAACCACCTCAACAACCATCGTCCTCTTACTCACCTATATTAGTCAAAAGATACAATATCATAGGGGAACTATATAAGGTTAAAGCCAATGTATTTCTCACACCTATGAGAAAATGGATAACCATAAAGGTTTCTAGTAGAATATGTACCTACTAGCTCCACTATACTTCCATCAAACTCTAACAATAACCTAGTCTATAAAAGTGAAAAGGATGTATAAGGTCATGTTTTTATCCAAACAACTCCAAAAAACTCCCCCTTTTTATGTGTCAATGAAATAATGGATAATATTTCTCATTATTGTCTCATTGATGGAGGCTCCAGACCCATTTTCATGTGTAAAACAATCATACAATAACTAGGGTTGTGCTATACAAATGAAAAACCCATAAATATTCCAGCCTTGAATAAGAAGATCCAAACCAATATTGTCAAGGTAAATGATGTCACCTTGGTGATGTGTTCTCATCCTTAACTACACAATACATATAGCATCCAAGTTATGGATATGGGGATAAGCAATTACTCCATTATTCTTGGAATATATTAGCAATCTTTAACCAAAGGATATTACTCAATGAACAACACACAGATAATTATTCATAGAGGTCCCAAAATAACTATATTTTTCTGGGAAAATTGGATTATTCCTTAAAATTAAACTCTTCCTCAACCTTCAATAAATTTATTGAGGTTAATCCTAGCATTTATTACATATTCACTTAAGAGGAAACTAATTATGGCAATCTTACTCCTATTAATGGATCTTAGAACCAAATTTGGCACATGCATTTTGATGGTGCCTCTTCAAGTGAGGGAAATGGGACATGAATTACCATTTAAACCACCTTAAGGAAAATTCATTCATTTTATTTTTGGATAATCTTCACTTGCACTAGCAATTTGGTTGAATTAGAAGATCTATTGTTGGGTATTAAAAGTCCTTTTGACTTAGGATATCAGAACCTATCAGTATTTCATGGTTCTAAGTTGGCCCTATTAATATGGTTAAGAATATCTACGCACCCTTAAATAAGCTACTATGAAGATACACTAGTTTAGTTTTAGATCAGACTCAAAAAAAAATCTCTTTCAATATCACTTATATACATAAAGGACTAAATTCTATTGTTGATAACTTATCTACCTATGTAGTCGATCTTGATCGACATATTATAGAAAAATTTTGAAATGATATGTGGTGTCTCTTTATAGGCCCCATATTCCTGGTAATGAAGAATATTGGCAAGTCTTTGTTGATCACAAAACCTTACATTCCTTCATGACGGATGAATCAGATGATTCATTAAAAATTATTACTCTCAAGCATAACATATCTCCCAAAGGTTTAAAACCTTTAGAGGACTCATTCTCTCCTAGTGATGTAACTACCTAACAGCATACCACTAAGGAAGAATCTAAGAGAAAGAATATTGATCACATATCCATTAATTTATATTCGAAAGAGGATCCCAAAATACTTTATATAGGCGCCAACTACTCCTAAGAAGAAAGTAAATGATCTAATTCCTTAGTTTGTGAATTTCATGATGTTTTTTCTTATTCATATGATGATTTTTTGGGTTTGAACCAAGTATTTTTCAACATGCCATTCTATTTAGAGAAGGCTCTACCCCTATTCAACAAAGACAAAGACTTGCCAATCTTTCCCTTCAAGAAACTACTTGGAAATAATTAGATAAGCTTCTCATTGCCCATATAATTTTTCCTATTAAATATCTTGAATGGGTAGAAAATATAGTCCCTATTCAAAAAAAGAATGGTTGTATTCAATTCTGCATTGATTTTCATGTGCTTAACAAAGAAAGTGTTAAAGTTAATTTTTGTCTTCCTGATATTGAATTAATATTACAATAGGTAGAAGGTTTTCAAATGATGTCTCTTCCTGATGGTTTTTCTGGTTATAACCATATTCACCAAGCAATATGAAAAATATAAGTCCACATTCACCATTAGATGGGGGATGCTTTTATTATGATTGCATTCCCTTCCGCTTGATTAACACAAGTGCCACCTTTAAGCTATCCACGCGTGTGCCTTTTAATTAATTTAATGGGGTAATTATTCCAATTTATTTAGATGATATTACTGTGCATTGTAAGATTATAAATGATTAATTTGAACATCTTAGGCAATTTTTCTTACGTTGTAGGAAATATGGTATATCTTGTTAAAGAAATGTAACTGCAAAAGATATTCTATTTTTCATTATTATTGTTATTACCCCTTCTAAAATGTTCATTAGAGGAATTTTGGGGTCTAAAATGGGCCTCCTAAGGAAAATAATAAAATAATAGTTAAAATAATAAAATAATATTGATTAATTTTGGAGGAAGAAAGAAAAAAACTACTTTTTGTGTTCGTATTTTCGACATATCTCCCTATGTTTTTACTCAAATTTTGATCAAGAGAGCTCATTGGATGCGGAATTTGATTCTTCATCCAACAATTACCCACACCACATACTTTTGATGGACCCCGCTATCCCAAAAACAAGAAATACCTGAAAAAACGTGATGATGATGTCATCATCACATTTTTTCAGGTATTTCTTGTTTTTGGGGTAGCAGGGTCCATCAAAAGTATGCGGTGTGGGTACTCGTTGTATGTGGAATCAAATTCCACATCCAACGAGCTCTCCCGATCGAAATTTGAGTAAAAACACAATGATATATGTCGAAAATACGAACAAAAAAAGTAGTTTTTTTTAATGACAAATATGTCAATTCAACCATTATGGTTGACTTATTTTTATTGAAATTCTATTGGTTCTTGAATTCCAACTCACAAAAAATTATTTTGGCATGTTTTCTTATAAGGCCCATTTTATACCCCAAATTTCCTCTAATGGTTCCTTCGATTAGGGATGTCATTGATGTAATTGGTCATGTAAAGTATTGAGGTAAAACCTTTGTTGTAATTCAGGTTAGTAGTACCCACAAAAGTATTACTAAAATGTATTTTTGAGTCATTCAAAGGAATTAAGCCCTGGTATCAAGGATAATTTATCCTAGTTGGGTTATTAGGCCTCTCATCTAATCAATATAAACATGAGAGGAGCCTCCCTCATTTGGACAAGAAGCATAACTCAACAATTGCATTAGAGAGAGAAAGAGTAGTCCATCTGGGAGAGAGGAGGTAGTCCAATATTATTCTTGGGGTCTTATAAGTCTTATAATTTGGTTCTTACACTGTACTTGGTCGAATTCTATATCAAGGAAGTTTTTCTAGGTTTTCTTTCCTATGAGGGTTTCCCAGGATAAATCTCTGTGTTCTTTTGTGTGGTTGTGCTTGTCTTTCTTTCAGTGATCCCTTTATATATGGTTATGATGTTATGATACTAAAGGTTCTTAGATATTGTAAAACCATTTAAAACTTAATAGGGTATCAGAGATACACTGAAAGAATTATTTCTGCATCCGAAACAGCGCTACAATTGCTTCTACTGAGGATTAGGGTTTCATGCTTGAAAACCCTAGAAAGAAAAAATAGTCATCATAGGACTTTCTATATAACGCGAGATTGGAGAAGGATAAGGAGATGAAACATTGACATACTGAAGGTGAAATTTTCAGCCTCATATTCAGTATACTTCAGGAGATATCATTCCTCAAAATCAGGGTTCCATCGTCCTCTAGAATACAATCACAAACAAGTGACCTAGCGAGAATTTCTATATCTCAGGCTAGGAAGGTCCAAATAAAATATCGCAAGATGTTGAAGATAGGGAATAGACTGTAGCTTATGTGGTCAGAGTTTTAGACCCTAAAGATAAAACACTGACATGTGGTAGTCCATACAAGTTCTCTATGCTGAAAAGTTCTCAAACAAGTCACCTTGGGAAAACTCGCACAAGTCCCACTTGGAGAATCCAATTATGCTCTAGCCTATGGAGTTGGAAAGAATATAGACAAGGCTGCATCAGGTTGAAGTTTCAAAACCTTTTGGAGGAGAAACTTTAGATATATATCATAACAATATCAGGAAACTCTGTAGAAGAAATTGAGAAAACTAGGGCTTCATGTTCCGGGCACTTCCCTCCACCAATCAGTTGAAAAAGGAGGACTATCAAAATCAACCTAGGAGGGAACAAATTTCTACAGAAGAAGTTTCTCATTCTGTGTATTTTCATTTTTTGACCTAACACTACTACCAAGGAAAACTAGGTGTAATGTCCTTTTTTTGGAAATTTTATTAAAATAACGAATTTTTCACTTTTTCCCCAATTTCGACCTTTGACTAGTTTTGATGTCTAGGTCTCCAAATTGGTCCAAAAGATCCCAAATATTCACATAGGGTATATGAATTATATTAAAGTTTGAACATGATGTTAAAGGAAACTTTATGACCCTCTAAAGGCTTCTGCAAACTTTTTTAAGATTCTATTCGAGGTAGGAGTTTTGACTAGTAATTTGGGGTTCTAATTCCCCCACAAAGAATACTAAAAATGGCTTCCCAAATACACTCAATCCAAATCAAATTTCTGAATGGAATCAGGGGAAATGTAAAGGAAATAAATATGAACTCATATGCATCACAATTCAACTTTTAATGTCTGCTATAACTCCCTTAAATCAGATGCAAAAATACTAGTTTCAACCTTGGGGGGAATGATAGGCAAACTTCTCCAAATGCTATGAAACTCAACAAAATAACTCCAAATTATTATGTACTGAACATTAAAATAATATAATCCATAAATAACAGTCCATTAATCCATAATCCATTAGTTATTTACTTATCCATTCGAATCTATCAACATTATATTGGTTCGCAACAAAGTAGTGGGGAAATGGCATTGTTTCTTCATTGTTTAACATTTATATATCCATTATTTTATGTATTTATACCTTAGAGTATTGTGAAATTTTAAATACATAAATAAAATTCCATTCATCCATAATCCATCAATATTTTACTTATCCATTCGAATCCATCAACATTACATTGGTTTACAACAAGATAGTGGGGAAATGGCACTATTTCTTCATTGATTAACATTTTTACATGAGATATTTCAGTATTTCTACCTGAGAGTATTCTGAAATTGAAATACATATAATTTAAATCATAACATAAAATAATGGGGCTTTATAAGCTTCCCCAAAGAGATCAATAGCTCACCCAAAGCGCAATCCCTCCATGAGCAAGAATATGCCATAAAAACTGGAAATGGTTGAGATAAAGCGCTACAATAGAAGGAACCAATATATACCATGTATATTACACCTGAAAATACAAATCCATTAAATCTCCATCAAATACCTGAGTGGCCTCTTCAAACACCAACTTGGATGGGAATCTTTCACCCTCGAAATTGGTTAAGGCAAGAAAACTAGTCATCCACTAGCTCTCACAATTCACAAATGACAATTTCTCAAATGAACAAAAGATATTATTTTGGTTTATTCCTTTATTTCATAAACATTATTATCTTTCTAATTTTACCAATCCATCCACAAACTCAATCCAATTCTAATTTGTATGTGGGCTCAAGATCTGTCATGTGTCCTCCCTTTCCTAACCTTCCATCTTCCCCCAATTTGAGTAGGAACACATTGAGCTTCCACAACTAACATGAATGCCCTATTGAATGATCTATTTCAACCTGAAATGTCATATATGTCATATTTAAGCCTTCATATCTGATTTTTGTCATAGGTGTCATAGCATCTTCATCATTGTTGTCATAGAGCTACGGAATCTACTCCAAGTGTCTCACTAGCTCCAAAATGACTGTTCCTCTCCCATGTAAGTTACATTTCCTTAAAAAAAAAATTGAGCTATGACGCATATATCCAAGTTTCTTATCCTTATAACTCATCCAATAACATTTAGGCTTCCCATGGATTCGAAATTGCAAGAAGGGGATTCCATGTGGCACATAAATTCTAGCTTGTGTGGGCCCCATAGTCTCCATGTATCTCCATGCTCCATTGCCACTTCAATTTTATCTTGTATTTATTTAATAAGATCCATTATTAAATATTTATTCCATTCTAATGTCTTAACATCATTTATTTTTCCCCTTATTCCAAATCCCAAAGTTTCCACCCCAACCTAGGAAACTAGTAATTTTCCTCCGTGGCAATTATTTGACCCTTAGCATCAATTTGTCAAAATCTCATGAATATGGAAAATGTGATTAGGCCATTGTGACCCAATGAAAAATTTGGTACATGACAAATAATCCCTTCCCAATATTTTTTATCCTCAAGCAATTTCAAACATGGGTGTTGAAGAACTTGCTTTCTCTATGATTTTTTGAAGTTGCCACTAAGTTTCCCAACTTTGAGTCTTTGAGATTCCATGAAGATTTTAGAGAGGAACCACCATTCTTGCTTCTACACTACTCTGATTAAAATCACTTTATTAATTGGGGAATTCATATTCCATACTGTTTGTTTGCCAAAAATATTGAAATCAATGGGACTAAAAACTATCCCAGGGTCCCATTGCTTGTATTGCACCCCAACAATTAAGAGTGCTCTCCAACCCATACCATTAGGAAAGAGAATTCCAGGATCCCATTTTCTTGTATGCATTCTTCCAAAAATAATGAATACATAATATATATCATCAAAGTACATAACAACATAATAAAAATGTACATCAAGGAGGGGCCTCATCAAAAAATCATGAAAGTGCTTATACCTCCAAGTAAGTAGACCACCATTTTCCAAGTGCATACAAGATTCAAGTGACCAATAAAATATTCTCCAATGACATAGGTGAGGATCCCATGTCCTATAATACTTCTCCAAAATTATGTGATATGCATCAAAATATTTAGCCATGTATTCTTTCATCCAAGAAGTGAATGAAGAATCTCCACTAAAATCTGAACCAAATAATGAGCAAAAAAAACAAAGAGACTTCAAATTACTCAAAGAAGTCTCACCCATACATCCATGAATGAGAGAATCATAAGGATATAACAAAGTATGTGGCTAGAAAAAAAAAAATCCAATCATAAATCTATTCACCCTAGTTTTGGATGAAGTTCCTTTAACATCAAATGAACCAAGTGTTGAGCAAGAAAAACCATGAGTCTTCAAGTGACTCAAATGCATATCATAGGTGAATCCATGTAGATGTGCATCATCATAAAGTAACAAAGTATGCTTCTGCGAATGTGAATAAGAATGTTCTCCAATCATGTCATCATAAAAAGTAAATCTAGGAGTTTCATACTCCTCATGTGGCACCATAAAAAAGAACCCTTTCACCCATACTTCATTGAGACCAATTTTGCAAAACATGGAATTGTAGGATGTAGGAGAATGAACTAGCTCAACCAAATGATAAAAAAGTGAATAATTTTCATCATGGTAAGGATCCATGTGGGTATTATCATACAGCTCCTTCAAAAGTGTGAAATCTTTGTTGTAGATGGGTTCCAATGTATAGGAATCATGCTCTTCTTTAAATATTGTGTAACCTTCATCAAGATACAATTCAAGTTCCTCTTCCACCACATCAAGTGTTTGTATCTCTTCAAGTTCATATTCAAACACATAAATCACATCCAAATTTCCACATTTCTCATGATACACCATGTCATGAGAATCCTCCAAACAATCTACCATTTGACAATCTGAAACATAGGAGGAAAAAAAAAGTATCTTACAACTTTTCAAGAAGTTGCTCATTTTGAATTGTGAGATTATGATTATCCTCATTATTATTCAAGTATGCAACATTTATAAATCCATTAATCTCAAACAAATGGTTTCTATAAAAAATCAAAGACATGAAATTACCTTTGATGTGGTACATTGCTCTTTGAATCTTCTCCATGTCTTCAAGGAAGGATGTTTCCTCCAATGAAGTAGCTCTCCAACAAGAATTTGACACTAATGCTTGAATGTCATGGAGTATGCTAAGGGACTCTTGGATCTTCTTTTAATTCATATTTAGGGACCCTTCAAGAAAATGAAGCTCTTGCAAATGAACCTCCTCGTCTTCTTCCTTCTTGCTTAGACCAACTTCATGAAGCTCAAGTGGTGATGGGGAATTTGATCTTGTTTCTTCTTCAACTGATACAAGGTATTCATTTTAATGTTTAATAGAATTTTTTCTTGCAGAAACACTTTGAAATCTGATCTCTATGTTACCAACATAGAGTTGTGAGCACCCATTAGTAGGTACCTGATCCGGTGGATTATTCATCTTCAAAAATTACACTGATCCAACATGGTACAAGGTTTATTAATATATGGTTTTAAATCATATGCTAAAAATTATATGCACAGCCCGCATAGTTATAGCATGGTGCACAGTTATTGCATGGGCCGCGCAGCGCAGTTTGCGCGTGAGCCGCGCAGTTGCGCATGAACCGCGCAGTTGTAGCATGGGCTGCACAGCGCAGTTGCGCATGAGCCGCACAGTTGCAGCATGGGCCACGCAGTGCAGTTATAGCATGGTGTGCAGTTGGGCATGAGCCATGCAGTTATATAGGGGCCGCATAGTCCACACACCGTCGAGTGGAACCTCGAATGGTTTGAGAAAAGCCCGCGCGGTCACGGTCACTGCGACATATATATATCGTGGTTGCCGTGACATAGATATCACGTTTGCTGCGACCTATGTATATTGGTTGCTGTGAGATTTGCGGAGTTAGTGGTGAATTCAAATGGTTATGTTACATGTAGCATAGCCCAGTTGCAAGCATGTGTGCATGGCAATCATTGCAACGTGTTGTGAGTCAGCACCTGTGCATGGGGTTGGTTGCAACGTTCAGGGATATGGAACGTCGTGGTAACATAACGCTTGGGAAGTGATTTGGCGGTTCAATTTTAGCATATGCTTGTAACGATAAAGAAGATAACAGCTGTGGTAAATACGAATCAAACCCGTTACTTATCCTCTTGCTAAATGCTTAAATAGGGGATGTTGGCCACCATTCAGGGGGACAGGGGAGACAGGAGAGAGATTCAGATTGCATAGAGCACAGAGCTTCATTTTCTGTTATGATAAGCTTGGAGAGCTTCACTGTGAAATGTCCAGATGCTGTTCTTTTTGAAGTCGACTATTCTCTGTTATAATTGGTTTTCCTTTCTTGCTAAAGACCATTTTGTAATTTTCAAGAAAGGTCTTAAAGACTTTGTACAACATTCTGTTTACAGTTGCTGAATTTGATTCCAGAACCACTTTGTACCATTTTAAAGAGATTAATTGGATCGGTACCCATTGGAGAGGGACCCGGAGATGTAGCCCCATGGAGGGGGTGAACTCTGTTATCAACTTCTGTTTGTGACTCTCTGATTCTGTGTTTCTTCTTTATATCTATTTATCAGTGTTGTTTTTCATTCCTGTTCTGAGCATTTGATTTCTGTTAATGTTGTTCCATTAAGTAACCTGTTGAACGCATTCTTTTAAAACAAAACTTTTAATGCACTCAAGGTGAGGTCCGACGGATCATATTATGGTATCAGAGCTGGTTGACTGCTTGTGCAAGTTTGTGAATGCTTACCAGGTTTAGGTTAAAGCATGGTGAAGGAGATCTTGAGATTGGCTCAAGGAGAACATTCTCAAGAACCATGTCTTCTCCATGAGGGGAAGAATAAGGACATATAGAACGGGAAAAACCTATTATTTTAGAAACTGAGTTTCTGGAGGCTTTTATGAGCATGAAATCCATGATGGAAATTCTACTGGATGAGCGAGCGGAAAGGAAGACGAAACAAGAAGGATATTCATCCAAAGATGCAGAAGTGAAGAAGGAAGAAAAGGGTAAAGGAGAAGGAGGTGATGGTGATCCTCCTGAAACTAATCAAAATTTCTCTTCTTCCCATACTTCTCATTCAAATAATGCAAGTCCTAATATGCCTTATTTCAAATTGGATGTGAAATTTGAATTGCCAATTTATAATGGAGATTTAGATGCTGAAAAGTTAGACAATTGGATCAAGCAGCTTGAAGTATATTGCAGGGTGCAGGGAATTACTGATGACCCTTCCAGAATTCAATTGGCCACTTTGAGAATGAGTGGAATGGCTCTTACTTGATGGGAGAGCAAGATTCAGCAATATCTTCGAAAGAATGGTAAAATTATTTCAGTTTGGAATGAATTCATTGAAGTATTAAGGAAGCAATTTTATCCTTTATGTCATATGCAGCAATTAATAATGAGATGGAAAACTTTTAGACAAGCTAAGGGACAAAGCATTCAAGAATATTCTCATGAATTTAGAAAGAGGGCTATTGCATTGAATGTCGCATTAGATACCCAGGAAACTCTTCTTAAGTACATTGGTGGCATGCATTCTTATTTGCGACATACTTTGTTGATGTTTAACCCCGGTACTTTGGATGATGTATGTGTTCAAGCTACACATTTAGAAGCTAGGGGGAAGCATGCTAATGATACTTTTGCGAAGAAATCCTTTAAATTTGACAGCAAATTGAAAGGTAAAGATACAGGGAAAAATAAGATGGCTACCGTTAAGAAAGAGGGTGAAAATCCTACATGTTCGCATTGTCAGAAGGGACATGATGTCTCTAAGTGTTGGAAAATTCATCCAGAGTTAAGGCCAAATAAATACGGAGGAAGCAAAGATAACGGCAAAGCAAAAGCTAATGCAGCAGTTATTCAGGACTTAGGATCCGACTCAGGTGATGAAACAAAGGTTACAGCTGTCGGAATCCAGGGTAAGGATAAAAGTATCTCACTTCCCATTGATGCAAAATCAAGTTCTAGTGCAAGTACAAATATGCCATCTACTTCTAAGCAAAATGATAAAAATAGAAGTGCACTGTTTCATGTTCGTGTCATTGCAAATCACACAAAAATTGCTACATTGTTTGATAGTGGTTCACAAGTAAATATGATATCAGAAGAAGTGGTTAAGAAATTGCATTTAGTTACTATGCCTCATGAAAAACCCTATCCTCTAGGTTGGGTTACTAATGATACACGATTGCAAGTTACAAATAAATGTGTATTAAGGTTTGCAATTACTGAAAAGTTCATGGATGAGGTAGAACTAGATGTAGTACCACTTGACATTTGTGGAATTGTACTTGGGAGTCCATATTTGTATGACCGAAAAGCAGTCTTTTATAGAGAGCAGAATAAGTATCATCTTTTTAAAGATGGTGTAGAATATATTGTACGAGCATATAAGATAAAAACCAATCTAGCAATAGTTTCTGCAGGACAAATGAAGAGGCTGGTAAATGCTAGTAAGAATTTTGTGTTAATGATGGTTAAGGTGAAAAATGATGAGATCTCTAAATCTTTTGAAGAATGTGACCCTAAGCATAAATCTGAACTAATTGAAATCATTTCTGAGTATGATGATTTGTTTCAAGATCCGAAGGGGTTACCACTGAAAAGAGAGATTCAACATGAGATACATTTGCAGCAGGATGTTCCACTCCCAAACATAGCCATGTACCAGATGTCTGTCACACAGAGCGAGGAAATCAAGAAGCAGGTTCAAGAGCTGATTGAGAAGGGGGTCATCCAGCCAAGCACTTCTCCTTATGGCTCTCCTATAGTCTTGGTTCCGAATAAGGATGTGTCTTGGAGGATGTGCATCGACTATAGGGCCCTTAACAAAATCACCATTAAAAACAGGTATCCTCTTCCTCGCATTGATGATTTTCTTGATCAGTTGAAACATGCAAATTACTTTACAAAATTAGATCTGCGTAGTGGGTATCATCAAATTCGTGTTGCTGAAAATGATGCTTGGAAAACAGCATTTAAAACAAAACAGGGTTTGTATGAATGGCTTGTGATGCCTTTTGGGCTCTGTAACGCACCTGCTACTTTCATGCGGGTCATGAATGATGTCTTTTATCCATTCATTGATGATTTTGTAATTGTATATTTGGATGATATCCTTGTGTTTAGCAAAACCTGGGAAGAACACATTGTACATGTGAAGAAAGTTTTAGATGTACTGAGGAAGGAGAAGATTTATGTAAAAATGTCTAAATGTGAATTCGCTAAAACTTCGTTAGTATATCTGGGCCATATTATTGGTGGAGGCCACCTGCGAGTGGACCCAGCCAAGGTTGTTGTCATTGTAAACTGGCCATGGCCTAACACCGTGACTGAAATCAGGAGTTTTTTGGGTGTGGTTCAGTATTGGAGGAAATTCATTTCTGGGTTTTCTTCCATTGCTACTCCATTACATGCGTTGAAAAGAATTAAAGAAATTTTCCAGTGGGGAGGCAAGCATCAGAGAGCCTTCGACACTTTGAAGGAAAGGATTAGCACCGCACCAGTTCTGACGTTGCCAGATTTGCAGCAGCCATTTGAGATCGAAACCGATGCCAGCAGGTTTTCCATGGGAGCCATTTTGATGCAAGGGAGGAAGCCAGTCTGTTACCATTCAGAAACGTTCTCTACTGTGGTAAGTAACTATCCGACCTATGACAAAGAGTTGTATGCTTTAGTAAATAGTGTGAAGAAGTGGAAACATTATATCATGGGAAAAGAAACAGTCATACATACTAATAATCAACCACTTCAATATTTACAATCTCAAACTAAAATACAACAAAGTAGGCATTTAAGATGGATGGGATTCTTACAATAGTTTCATCTTGTAATTAAGTACAAAAAGGGAATTCATAATAAGGTAGCAGACATGTTATCAAGGCCTCCTACAAATGCTTCAATCATTCTTCAAAATAGTTCATTAACACATGAAAGTTATAATGAACAGTATGCAGAAGATAAATATTTTAAGAAAGTATATGCATCACTAATACATGGTAAACATGAAGAGAACTATTATGTGCATAATCAACTTTTGTGTCATCTCGGTAAACTCTGTATTCCAAAGAAAGAGAGAGTGCATGTGATTTGAGAAGCACATAGTTTGTTGATTGCAGGACATTTTGGTGTAAGTAAAACATTGTCTGTATTGCAGAATCATTGTTATTGGCCTCAAATGCAAGAAACTGTAGCTAAATACATAAGAGGTTGTGTTATGTGTGCAACAAGTAAGCCTCACAATAGGAAATTGGGTTTGTACACACCTCTTCCAGTTTCTTCTCGTCCTTGGGAAAGAATTTCTATGGACTTTGTAGGGGGACTACCTATATCTAGAAAAGGGCATGATTACCTATATGTTGTTGTGGATAGATTCAGCAAAATGTGTATCTTAATGCCATGTAACAAACAGATCATTGCTGAACAAACAACTCATCTATTCTTTCATAATGTTTGGGTACATTTTGGGCTACCCATGTCTATTATATCTGATCGAGATTCCCAATTCTTGGGAGAATTCTGGTCAACTTTATGGGAGCTTATGGATACTAAACTTAAGAAAAGTACAGCTTTTCATCCACAGACCGATGGGAAAACAGAGGTAGTAAACAGAACAGTGGTTCAGCTGCTTAGAGGATATTGTAGTAAACATCCTAAACTTTGGGATGAGCAGTTGCAGTATATACAACATGCTTACAATCATCCAGTTCATTCTTCCACGAAAAAACTCCTTTTGAAACTTGTTTTGGTTATCTTTTAAAAACACCGATGGATTTCTCTTTTGGAAAAGATGTAGTGGATGGACATCATGATGCAGATAAAGCTTTAAAGTTCATTCAGAGAATCCAAGCAGTTCAGGAACAGTTGGAGAAAATCCAGGCAAAGTACAAAGCCAAGCATGACAAGCATCGAGTTGATCATCAATTTCAGGTTGGTGACAGATTTTGGTTACATATCACCAAAGAAATAATGAAAGGTGAAGGTAAAAAGCTTAAGCCTATTGGGTATGGTCCTTTTGAGATCTTGGAAAAGATCGGTACTAATGATTTTCACTTGAATTTACCTCCATACATGCAAATTTATTCAGTTATCAATGTTGAGAATCTTAAACTGTATGAGCCTCCTATGATCATGGATGAGGAAACTAACATACAGATTCCTTCAGTTGATGATATGGCACCTGAATATAGGAATGAGTTGCAGGGTGATGTTATTCTTGACAGAAATGTAAGAACTTCACGAAGGGGGAATGCTGAGTACCTTTGAGTGGGACTTAAAGGCATGCATCCTAGCAAAGCAAGATGGATGGAGATTGGAAAAGTGAGGGATCTGTACCCTCACTTACTTGCCGAATCATTCAATCTTTTGGTGGTCCAAAAGCTCTCCAATGGGGAGGAATGATCCGGTGGATTATTCATCTTCAAAAAATTACACTGATCCAATATGGTACAAGGTTTATTAATCTATGGTTTTAACTCATATGCTAAACATTATATGCACAGCCCGCATAGTTATATCATGGTGCACAGTTATCGTAAGGGTCGGGCAGCGTAGTTTGCACGTGAGCCGCGTAGTTGTGCATGAACCGCGCAGTTGCAGCATGGGCCGCGCAGCGCAGTTGCGCATGAGCCACCCAGTTGCAGCATGGGCCACGCAACGTAGTTATAGCATGGTGCGTATTTTGGCATGAGCTATGCAGTTATATAGGGGCCGCGCAGTCCACGCATCGTCGAGTGGAACCTCGAATGGTTCGAGAAAATCCCGCACAGTCACAGTCACTGCGACATATATATATCGCGGTTGCCGTGACATAGATATCATGTTTGCTGTGACCTATGTATATCAGTTGCTGCGACATTTGCAGAGTTAGCGGTGACTTCAAATGGTTATGTTACATTTGGCATAGCCTAGTTGCAAGCATGTGTGTGTGGCAGTCATTGCAACATGTTGTGAGTCAGCACCTGTGCGTGGGGTTGGTTGCAACATTTGGGGATATGGAACGTCATGGTAACATAACGCTTGGGCAGCGATTTGGCGGTTCAGTTTTAGCATATGGTTGTAATGATAAATAAG
Source organism: Pseudotsuga menziesii (assembly GCA_001517045.1). Lineage (NCBI taxonomy): Eukaryota > Viridiplantae > Streptophyta > Pinopsida > Pinales > Pinaceae > Pseudotsuga > Pseudotsuga menziesii. Next base: position 14,812 of record LPNX011092213.1, on the reverse strand, counting down.
ATAACAGTTGTGGTAAAGACAAATCAAACCCGTTACTTATCCTCTTGCTAAATGCTTAAATACGGGATGTTGGCCACCGTTCAGGGGGATAGAGGAAACGGGAGAGAGATTCAGATTGCGTAGAGCACAGAGCTTCATTTTCTATTATGAGAAGCTTGGAGAGCTTCGCTGTGAAATGTCCAGATGCTATTCTTTTTGAAGTCGACTATTCTCTGTTATAATTGGTTTTCCTTGCTTGCTGAAGACCATTTTGTAATTTTCAAGAGAGGTCTTAAAGACTTTGTACAACATTCTCTTTACAGTTGCTGAAGTTGATTCCAGAACCACTTTGTACCATTTTAAAGAGATTAATTGGATCGGTACCCATTGGAGAGGGACCCAGAGATGTAGCCCCATGGAGGGGGTGAACTCCGTTATCAACTTCTATTTGTGACTCTCTGATTCTGTGTTTCTTCTGTATATCTGTTTATTAGTGTTGTTTTTCATTCCTGTTCCGAGCATTTGATTTCTGTTAATGCTGTTCCATTAAGTAACCTGTTGAATGCATTCTTTTAAAACAAAACTTTTAATGCACTCAAGTTGAGGTCCGACAGATCAGTACCCTTTCATAGTTCAAGCATCCATCAGTATATGCTCTTTGTTTCATTTCCAAGGTAGAATGTGTCTCGAAATGACCTTCAGTATTTTCAATAGAAATTTCTTCATAATAATGTGATGTCTCTTAATATTTTTCAGAGTCACTTGGGAGTGAATTTAGATCCTCTTCATGTACTACTTCTTCTACTTCACCTATTTCAGAACTAGGTGGTTCATGGGTCTCCTCCTTTTTCTCCTTCAAGCAAGCTGATGCATTTTTCCCCTTGGTTTTCTTAAGATCAATATATTTTCTCCAACCTTGGATATCCAAAAATTAGAATACTTTCATAATATTCTTGGTCATGTCTTCAAAGATAGGTTCCGTGATTTTTATATGCTCCTCACCATCATATGAGGTTCCCCTTTCATCCCTAGTCATAGTTTCCTCTTCAACAAAAGCACTTTTGGGTTTCAATATCTAATGGTGGTACCTGAATTCTTGTCCTAATAAATATCATACCACATCAGGTTCCAATATCATGCTCTGATACCAGTGTAATTTTCCTTTTTGGAAATTTTATTAAAATAACCAATTTTTCACTCTTTTCCCAATTTCGACCTTTGACTAGTTTTGATGTCTAGGTCTCCAAATTGGTCAAAATGCTCCAAAATATTCACAAAATGTATATGAATGATATTAAGGTTTGAATATGATTTTTAGGGAATATTTATGACCCTCTAAAGGCTTCTACAAACTGGTTTAATATTCTGCTCGTGGTAGGATTTTTGACTGGTAATTTGGGGTTCTAATTCCCCCACAAAGAATATTGAAAATGGATTCCCAAATGCACTCAAACCAACTCGAATTTCTGAATGGAATACAGGGAAATGTAAAAAAAAAAAATATTAATTCATATGCATCACCATTCAACTTTTAATTCTTTCTATAACTCCCTTAAATCAGATGCAAAATGACCAGTTTCAACCTTGGGGGGAATGATAGGAAAACTTCTCCAAATGATATGAAACTCAACAAAATTTACAAATGATTATGAAATGAAAATTAAACTCATATAATCCATAAATAATATTCCATTAATCCATAAACCATCAATAATTTACTTATCCATTCGAATCTATCAACATTATATTGGTTCACAACAAGGTAGTGGGGAAATGACATTGTTTCTTCATTGTTTAACATTTATACATGAAATATTTTGGGTATTTAGACATGAGAGTATTATGAAATTTTAAATACATAAATAACAGTCCATTCATCCATAAACCATCATTATTTTACATATTCATTCGAATCCATCAGCATTACATTGGTTCACAACAAGATAGTGGGGAAATGGCACTATTTCTTCATTGATTAACATTTTTACATGAAATATTTCAATATTTAGACATGAGAGTATTATTAAATTGAAATAAAGATACTTTAAATAATAAAATAAAATAATGGGGCATTATAATATTCCCAAAGAGATCAATATCTCACCCAAAGTGCAACCCCTCCATGAGCAAGAATATGCCATAAAAACTGGAAATGGTTGAGAGAAAGTGTTGCAATATAAGGAACCATGAGATTCCATGTAGATTAAACCTGAAAATAAAAATCCAATAAATATCCATGAAATACCTAAGTGGCCTCTCCAAACACCAACTTGGATGGGAATATTTCATCCTTGAAATTGGCTAAGGCAAGAAAACTAGTCATCCACTAGCTCTCACAATTCACAAATGACAATTTCTCAAATGAAAAAAATCTAATATCTTGGTTGATTCCTGTATTTTATAAAATTACTTATCCTTATAATGTTACCAATCCATCCATAAACTCAAGCTAATTCGAATTTGGGTGTGGGCTCAATATTTTCCATGTGTGATCCCTTTCCTAGCCTTCCATCTTCCCCCAATTTGATTAGGAACCCATTGAGCTTCCCCAACTCACATGTGAGCCATATTGGATGATATATTTAGACCTGACATGTAATATATGTCACATTTCAGACTTCAGATCTTATTTACATCATAGGTGTCATACAATCTTCATCATTGTTGTCATAGAGCTAGGGAATCTAGTCCAAATGTCTCACTAGCTCCAAAATGACTCTTCCTCTTCCATGTAAGTTAAATTTCCTTACAAATTAGACCTGTGATGCATATGACCAAGTGTATTATCCTTCTATCTCATCCAAGAACATTTAGGCTTCCCATGTATTTGAAATTACAAGAGGAGGATGCCATGTGGCACATAAATTCTAGCTTGTGTGGGCCCCATAGTCTCCATGCGTCTCCATGCTCCATTGCCACTTCAGTTTTCTCTTGTACTTATTCAATGAGCTTCATTATTAAATATTTATTCCATTCTAATGTCTTAACATCATTTATTGTCCCTCTTATTCCAAATTCCAAAGCTTGCACCCCCAACCTAAGAAACTAGTAATTTTCCTCCTTGGCAATTATTTGACCCTTAGCATCAATTTGAAAAAATCTCATGAATATGGAAAATGTGATTAGGCCATTGTGACCCAATGCAAAATTTGGGACATGACACTAGGGAAATAGATATTTTGGACTTTTTTCCACAATTTTGGGAAAATGAGTATGTTTCTCAGCTCAACTTGAGAAGGCGCATCTTTCTATCCAATCAGATATGAAAGATACCTAAGTTTAAAAATTAGGGTTTCTCTATCAAACCCTAGGTCCATGAGAAGAAGTCTTCTAGAAAAAATTTCAAGCAAGAATCAAGTTGAAGAAATCTCATTGGTAAGTTATATCCTCTCTATTTGCCTTTGATATTCTACTTTTTATCATGATGAAAAACAGTACCAAGCTTGAGGAAAAGCTTGAAGGAGCCAAGAACTCCCAAATATGGAAGTATAGAGTGCTTCTCATACCTGAAGAAGAATGATCTAGAGAACTATGACAAAGAAGAAGTTACAAATCCAAAGGGAGAGGAAGACAAAGCACAAGAAGGACTTAGTCAAATCCAATAGGACTATTTTTGTCCCCATCGAATCTCACATGTATCATCCCAAGGAGATGTTTGATACAATGACCATATTATATGAAGGAAAGAATATCAACAAGAAGATGACTTTGAGGAACCAGCTGAAGAATGCGAAGATACAAATCTCAGAGACCATGCAGTCCCACTTCACAAGGGTTTCTCAAATCTAAGAAAAAATTCAAGCAGTCAAAGAGAAACTGGAAGAAGGAGATATTATTATAACCATATTGAATGTCCTCCCAATATCACGGGATTCATTCATTCAAGGAATATGTGCAACAAAGAATTTGATCTCTTTCAACATATTATTGGAAGAATGCACGTAAGAAGAAGCTCAACCCATAACAAAGAGAGGAGAATATGGGAGGAATTGTAGATCAAGCTCTCACAGTTCAGTCTAGAATAAATAGAAAGAAGGATGACCATCATCATAACAGAAGAAAAAAGGAATTTAGAATATATTCTTCCAACATTCGATGCTACACTTGTGATGAGAAGGGACACTACTCCAGAGGTTGTCCCAGAAATAGAGGCTCCTTCAAGAAGAAGTCAAACAAGAAAAGACATCATGAGCACACTATTGAAGGTGATTAACCAACTAATAAAAGATTCAAAGAAGAAAAGGAAGATTCCTCAAGTGATGAGGAACATGAACTATACTAGTATAGAAAAATACCATACTCTTATATGTCTCATTATTTGGATAAGAAGGAATGCAGTTAGTGACACTCAGAACCAGTACACAAGTTCCCAGAATCAGATGATGAAGTAGAAGGCTCAAGGACATAAGGATCAAGAAGGAGTCCACCTACCAAACAAACAAAGATATGTTCCTAGAATCAGATGATGAATTAGAAGGCTCAAGGACATAAGGATCAAGAAGGAGTCCACCCACCAAACAAACAAAGACAAGTTCCCAGAATTAGATGATGAAGTAGAAGGCTCCAGTTATTCTTATCAAGAAGGAGTTTTCCCACCAAAAAAGTAAAGATAAGTATTTGAATTGTCATTTCCTATATATCTAGTTACTATAATGACATTGTTTAGTTGTGTACATATCTATGTTCAAGGAAATGTATTATGCATGATAGAATGAATAGTATACTACTAATATGCATGTTATGGGTAAGTGGCCTATGCTTCTATACAACATTCTATTGCTACTTATCTAGAATGAAAACTATTTGTTGACATATTGGGATTAGTGCACAATCTTAGTAATATTATGGTAGATATGGAAGGCATCTAGAAAGATTCCATGGTTATGCATGATATGAATGAATGTTGTATTGGATAAAATAGTTGCATGATTATATATTTATGCCTAAGAATTTGTTATTATGAATATATATTATGAAATGTTTCTACCCATTCTAATGATGTATTTGACTTGTAGGAAAGATAGTGTGCAATCACCTACAAGAAAAGAAGGACGAGAATAGTTCCAAAGAACAAGTGACGACAGTTCAGTTAGAATATTCACTCAAATAAATGAAGATGAACCTGAAGATCCCAGGGTCAAAGATAACATGGCAGAAGAAAGAGCTTCAGAATAATATAAGAATCATAATATGACCGAAAGAGAGAATTAGATCCACCTCGAGAGATGAATACCATATTCAACACGAGAGATAATTCAAGATGAAGAAACATATGACAGGACTTCCAACTAAAGTAAGAGACCTCAGATACACTTTAGTTATGTGGAACTATTGAGTGAAATCATTGATACAGATCCTTCTAGCTATAGCCATGCAAAAATGGAAGAAGAATATGATCAAAGAGTACTAGTCGATCAAGGGGAATGATTTCTAGAATGCGGTTTTGAGACCTAAAGGAAATTTCGTAGTGTCTTCCATGTGGATCTACAAGATCAAATATACAGGAGATGACAACATCAAGGCATACAAAGAAAGGTTCATGGTTTTTCTCAAAAAAGGGAGTAGACTATGGCATGACATACTCCATTGACTAGACACACTTCACTAGTGAAGTAGAAGTGTATATCGAGCAAAGAACCACACAAAATTCTTTCTATGAATTAACCCATGGATAAGCACATCTAGTTACACGAGGAGCTTGAAGATCACCTAGAGTGATGTATATCTAAACCTTTTCTACAAGGTTGAAGATGAAAGCCTATAGAAGATGGCATGCACACAGATAGGTGCAAAAGGAACTTGTCAACAAAGTTCAAGATAGAGGATCTTGGTATCTAGTGACATGATATGGATACATAGAATATCCATAGCATAGGATGCTACATGTCACTCCAGTACAGATTGTTTCGATACATAGAGTACACATGCAAAGGGAAGATGATGCTCCAATTTAGAGGGAGTTACTACAGAATATATCTATGTTCGACATGGTACAGAAGGATTGACAGCTTCCTGATGGAATAAGGTTTTACCAAGAGTAAAGTGGGATCCAACATTTACCTTAAGGTTGAATGCAGAAGGCAGAGATATGTCAATGCCTGACAGGATGAACTCATTGTAGATACAAAGAGGAAGTGCTGAAGAAAAAAATAGCACGTCGAGATGTTTGGCATCATGTGTGATTTCATGGCTTAGAAGAAAGAGGACAAGTACATTGCAACATGTCCATCCTATAGTGAAACAATATGGCTTCGCAAACTATTGGCATGATTTCCGAGATAGATGCAACGAATATTTATTGTGACGACGAGAGTTGCATCAAGGTAACAGAGAACTCGATGTTTCATAAATTCTAGGATATGGTACAAATAAGAGCCGTAAAGCTCCAGTATGTTCCTATAGAGGAGCATATTGTTGATGTGGTCACTATGCCTCTGTCTCGTGTAAAGTTTGAACACTTTTGAGACAATCTTGGTGTAGTCTGAAAGGACCTCTTTGGAAAGAGGGAGTGATAATAAGAGAATGAGATGGTAATGGTATTCTAGTACAGAGAAGACTAGTTGATTTTTTCAGTATCATGGATGTACAAGAAAAGAATGATGAGCCCCAGTGGCCTAGTCACTGTATAGAGATATTGGTTGTATATTCATGGGTAGATCCCAATATGGTTGGTGAAATCACCGAGGGTGGATCCCAGTATGACTGGTCGTATCACTAAGGGTAGATCCCAACATGCCATGGTGTCATCCTCAGAAGGAAGATCCCAGGAAGGCTGGTTGTATCTCAAAATAGGAAGATCCCAATGAGATATGGCCCTACATATGATAGTACTCTCATATGAAGAGTGGCCCACAATTCATTTATGGACAAGATCTACATTTAGTTGTAAATGATAGTATCCTCCTTGAGGATGGTCATGTAGAAAATAACATTCTCTTGATGAGAGTGGTCCTAGCTCTTACCAGCTGAGGATGGTCCTACAAACGATCGTACTCTATTTTCGAGAGTGATCCTGCATTCACGTGTAGGATGGTACTTTGGACAAGAGCACTCTCTTGTTGATAGTGGTCCTAGCTCTTAACAATTAAGGATGGTCCTACGAATTATAGTACACTCTTATGGAAAGTGATCCTCCATTCACTTGTAGGATGGTCTTGTAGACAATAACACTCTATTGTTGAGAGTGTTCCTAGCACTTACTGACTAAGGATGGTCCTGCAGACGATAATACTCTCATATGTTGATTGGTCCTGCATTTAGTTGCGGAGGAGATATGCATTCAGTTGCAGACAATAGTATCTTTTCTGAGGATGGTCTTGTGGACAAGAACATGCTCTTGTTGAGAGTGGTCCTAGCACTTACCGAGTGAGGATGGTCCTACGAATGGTAGTACTCTCAAATGTTTAGTGGTCCTTCATTTAGTTGCAGAAGAGATTTGTATTCAACTACAGACAATAGTATTGTCTCTGAGAATGGTCAGTGGACAAGAACATTCTCTTGATGAGAGTGGTACTGTTAACGATAGTACTCTCTTATGGAGAGTGGTCCTGCATTCACTTACGGACAAGTTCGTGCATTCAGTACTAAAGATGACGAGGCTCGAGATGACACCAGCGATGATGCTCGAAGATGATGTCTATACTTGAAGAGATTATGCTAGAGATGATGATGATGCTCAAGATGATGCTTGAGATGATGATGCTTGATATGATTCCAGAGATGATGCCAGAGATGATGATGCTCTAGATAATACAAGATATGATGATGCTTGAGATGATTCCATAGATGATGATACTTGATATGATGGAAAATATGATGATCGAGATGATGCTCAAAATGATGATACTCGAGATGATACCAGATATCTGTGTGATGATGTTCCATGGATGATGTTGATGTAGTTGTGAAAACTTCCTATGACATATATATTCATTAGTTAGTTGTACAGATGTATTGTTGTAGAATACATTCCTTGTTAAGAGGGAGTGTTAAATAAATGTAACTGTGGAAGATATTATATTTTGTATTATTAGTGTTATTACCCCTTCTGAAGATGTTATTCCTCTGATTAGGGATGTCATTGATTTAATTGGTCATGTAAATTCTTGAGGTAAAACCTTTGTTGTAATTCATGTCAGTTGTACCCACAAAAGTACTATTAAAATGTATTTTTCAGTCTTCCAAATCAATTCATCCCTAGAAGCAAGGAGAAGTTGTCCTAGTTGGGTACTAGGCCTCTCAGCTGATCAATATAAATAGGAAAGGTGCCTCCCTCATTTGGACAAGCACCATAACTTGGAAGTTGCACTAGAGAGAGAAAGAGTAGTCCATCTAGGAGAGAGGAGGAAATCCAGTATTATTCTCGGGGCCTTATAAGTCTTATTCTTTGGGTCTTACAATGTACTTGGTCAAATTCTATATCGAGGAATTTTTGCTCGGATTTGTTCTCCATGAGGGTTTCCTAAGATAAATCTTTGTGTTCTTTTGTTTGGTTGTGCTTATCTTTCTTTCAGTGATCCTTTCGTATATGATTATGATGTTATGATGCTAAATGTTCTTAGACCTTGTATAACCATTGAAAACTTAACATATCTTTGAATCCTTGAAATTCTATTTTTGGTGTCATTATGGAATATTACTTGATTAGGTTGTATCCAATGCTAGGATTATTATTGATCCTGATAGGGTTCAAGCTATCCAAAATATTCCTTCCCCTTTGTAGAAGGGGATTCAATCATTTATGGGAAAGATTAACGTTTTTCATAGGTTTATTACTGATTTTCTCAATTGATGAAATTCATTCATAATTTGTTGAAAGGTGATCAAGCCTTTGTCTGGAATGACAATGTTGAAAATTCCTTTATTGCCAAAACAAATTTTACTAAATACTTTTTCATTTATACCAATGCCACAAAGGAGGCTATTTCAATAAAAAAAAATTCCAAAAAAATAGGAATGGTCTCAAATATCCTATAGCATTCACCAATATTTTCTGATATAGTAGAAAATTTCACGTTGATTGAAAACATGCTTATTATTTAGTTAAGGTAACATAAAAGTCTAGACACCTTATTCTTAACAAACATACAGAAGTCAAGGTACCTTTACCAATTATTATTTTTTTGTTGTCTCAAACATTCCTTTAAGTAAATTAGTACATTTTCTTATGAAAATATAGGGACATGATCTTACTATCTTGATTGATAACACCCTTAAAGCAATAGCTCCAACCCTGTAGCTAGGGTTTTCACCCTAGCTTGTGCTGATGAGCACCTACTAAGGAATCTGGAATCCTTAGTAGCAGTTCAATAATGTAAAGAAAAAGAGACTAA
>LPNX011092203.1:615678-645886 GCA_001517045.1 Pseudotsuga menziesii | reverse complement strand
CTCTAAACATACCCCACAGAGTAAATTCATAACACTCTAGAACAACGAATACATGCATATAACATCCACCATCAATTTGTAAAATCATTGTGTCAAGAGGCACTTTACATAGACCACATGNCTCTAAACATACCCCACAGAGTAAATTCATAACACTCTAGAACAACGAATACATGCATATAACATCCACCATCAATTTGTAAAATCATTGTGTCAAGAGGCACTTTACATAGAACACATGGGTCATATGTGATAAGATCATAAGCCAACAAATATCCATCATAACTTGTTATCTACCAACTATTGAAGGGGATAATAAAAAAATGCAAAAATTAAATGTTAATTTTGATCACTTTCATAAAATAGAATTTCATGCAAATTAAGTCGAAATAAGTAGTGAATTACCTAAGAAAAAAATACCTTCCATCTCTTTGGGTATCACATAAAACTCTATATATTTAAAGGATACGAAAAAAACATACCTTAGATTAGCAATTGCCTCTAAAGGTGCAATCTTGACTTCAAGCTTTGAGGCAACAATAATATACTCAAAGGCTTTGTAATCAATCGAAATACCCGAGGATATTAGAATAATTGTAATTAAAATTTTTGTGTGATGTTATATTTTATTTATGTAGAAGTAATGCATAAACAACATAAAATTAGTGCATATATCCCTATGATCACTAAGTGCATATCCCCACACACCTCCAATTGAACCAAGAATGAAGTGTGTTAGTGCATCGAATCATTGACAAAAACCATATTCACTAGGATCCATGACCTTTACACCAAGCACCATACTCTATAATTCTCATAACTTTCTTGCACACACTAAATGTCGCAATTTAATATGCAAAGATACCACCTCAACAGAGATTTATCCTCAGTAGTGGCATATGGCATGATAGATGGATTATGAGCCCCAAAACAAATGTTATGGTCTAAGATCATTTCTTTTCACATCAAACCATAGGAAATGTATCCAGAACCATCCTTGGTAGTTTAAAAATAAAAATATTAACAATATCACACTTAAAATCCAAAGTTCCTTATGGAGGGCATGTATGTTAGTTTGGGGTCCCATAAATGGAGCATGATATCCTTATGAAAATGTGTAATGTGATATTTTATATGTGGACCTATACCAAGGAATGAGCCTTTAGAACCATCCTTAGTTTTCTAATCCTCAAAATGATGACCATATATCACTTTTATGCTAAATATTCCTTATAAAATCTCAATGTGGTGGCCTAAGAGACTGTAACCATGAGACCTATATGGAATTAGTGAAGACTTAGACCATTAATTTAAATATTGGTTCACAAAAACCTTCCTTAGTGTTACAAATATTGATATGGCCACCATATTCCTCTTGCATGTTTAAATTTTCCTATGAAGGGCTTATGTGATAACTAAGGCCCTACACATTTCCCATGAGACATGGATTAAAATATTGGTGTAAGGAATTGTCTTTTTGTATTGGAACATTTAATGGGAAATGAGAACCATGCTTAGAATCTAAAATCTTTAAATGAGAACCATATCCCTCTCACATACAAAAATACGGTGGCTCGAGGCCCCCCACATCGCCCATGAGCCTCAAGAACAAACATTATGGCAAAAACACCTATATATTGGCACCAAACCATGTTTTACGCACTAAAAACAACCTCTAATGTGGAAAAACTCAAAAATTTCTACCATAATGCACTCGTGGGATGATATTTACTACTAATTTCCTATGTGGTTGTTGTGACCCCACGCATGACCCATGAGCTCTACAAAAAATGTTATGGCTCAACACCTTGAATTTCAACCCTAAAACATTTTATGATCCTGAATACCATCCATGGTGTGCTAAATATTGAAAGAAACACCACATCTCACTCATATTCCAAAGATTCCCTTTGTAGAAATTGTGTGGTGGTCGAAGGTCCCATGTATGGACCATGAAATCCAAAGAAAAATATTATGGGCCAAAAACTAGTAATTTTGTATAAACCCTAGCTTGAACACCAAGAAGCTTCCCCATTATAGGATCATATATCATTGACATGATGAATATTCAAATTGTAAGGTATGTGTGGTGGTGGAAAATTGAAGGAGTAATCATTTTTTTTATGAAAGTGTTAGAATTACTTAAGACTCTGGCGTGAAATACCAAATAATAATACCAATAATAACATGTAATTTGACAAACACTTATGCGACTACAAGAGAAAACATAAGTTAGAAAAGGTTAAATTATATTTTTTTTATCATAGAATGAAATTTAATGGGGTGGTTTGTGCTTTCAAAAAAATATGTGAACCTGCAAAACTGTAACAATCACATACACTAAAATGTGTATTAGCCAAAATGGTATACTATATACCTTGGTCATTTCCCACATTACTTCTACACTTTATTTACTTATGCAACCCTAATTTTTCATTAATAAAAGATATTTAGACTATATATTGTTTTCATTGTGAATATATATGTAATTTCTCATTTTAATTGCTTTTAATTTATAACTCTTATCTCACTTGGATTATAGGTTGTCATGTATACCACTCATCTTGAAAATAAATGATGTAGATAAAACAATCAATTGTTTAAACAAATATATTTCTCAAGTGATTGTTTTGCACAAGATTCATGCTTTTGCATTTATATATAACATATTTGAGATATATAAAAAATTAAGTTCTTAATATTGATTTTCCATTTTTAATTAATTGAAATTATTTCTTTAAATCTAAATCCCTTGTAACTAAAGCAATGCAAGATATTACATTGTGATAAGTGAATAAGAAGTGACAAGGGAAACTAAAATTAAAGGGTATATATTATGCCAAAGTCTCATGGGTCATGTGTAGTGCCCCAAACAAGGACACATGCCCTACATAGGAAGTATTTGGCATATGAGTGAGATATGTTCATCATTTTGAGAATTAACATACCAAGGATGATTCTTGATGCCCATAGCATGGTATAGGGATAAAAAGAAAGGAACTAGGCCATGACATTCATTTCTATGGGGCTCATGTGCCATGTTTTTTCGCTCGGGGCATTACCCATGACCATAATACATCCTCTTTGGCCTCAAAGTTTGATATGATGGTGATTTCAAGGTTTGAAAAGCATGATATGTTTCTTGGGGATAAGTGTTGATGTATTTGTACCTTTGAAAGATATTATGATCTATATTATAATTGTATGTTGTTGTACCCCCATCATAGATGTGTTTGCCTCTTTTCGAGATGTCATGATTGTATATGGACCTTGAGGTACAACCTCTGTTGTAAGTAGGGGCAATAGTCCCTAGTGTAACATAATGAAATGTGTATTTGGATTCTNCCTCTTTTCGAGATGTCATGATTGTATATGGACCTTGAGGTACAACCTCTGTTGTAAGTAGGGGCAATAGTCCCTAGTGTAACATAATGAAATGTGTATTTGGAGTCTCTCTAGGAGAATTCAGCCCTATTAGGGTAACATGATGGCCCCATTCATGTAATAGGTTAGTCACTTGATTAGTATAAATAGGGAGGTACCCTCCCTCATTTATACACACCCCACACTCACTCAATTTTACATGAGAGAGAGAGAGAGAACGAGGAGAGATATAATGTTGTTGGAGACTTCTTATTACTAGGTTTGATAATATTATGACACGGTCTCTGTGACTATACTATTCTATGCAAGTTTGTGGGGTTTTCTCCTTTATGGTTTCCCTAGTGAAAATATTTGTTGCTTGTGTTATATGTTCTATATTATGCATATTGATGTACTTGTTATTATTTTAGGTAAATATCATAACTAAGATAACACTATCTAAGAAAATCTAACATGGTATCAGAGAATCTCTGAAAGAAGGCACTGTGCAGTAGAAAAAACTAGGGATTCCTTGTTCAAGATCTTCTCTCCAGAGATCACCAAGAAGAGAGGGTTAGGATAACTCACCTTAGTGTTGCTGGAAACAACAAATCCCATTTTAAGATTTTAAAATGGGAGCACCATTTATTCATTAAGTCAACCTTGAGGACCACAATTTTATTCATGGGTTTTTTGTTCATCCCTATTGTAAGTACTATGTTTTGGTTTTAATAAAATTTCCATCAAAAACTTGTTTTGTTTTTTGTTTTGTGGATTGTGGAAGCACCCTTTTTCTTTGTTATGTTTCACCTTTCCATGACCTACATTCTGCAACCCGCAAATGCGTATTGCAGAATTCATTTTTTTGGATCTTTTTGGAAAATGTTTTCCTGCAATCTAAAACCCACAAATGCAGATTGCAAATATTGAAATTTTCTTTTTTTCTATAGATGCTTGCCTTCTTGCAACCCAAAAATGCAGATTGTGGATGGAGGAAAATTTTATTGCGAATAAAATCTTATCTTTTTGGTTCCACTTTCCACATCCCCTAATGCGGATTGCAAAAAACGTAAAGTCCTTTCATGAATAATTTTTTATTTTTCGGTTCTGCATTTCTGCATCCTGTAATGCAGATTGCAGAAAGTAGAAACTCAATAAAAAATAAAATTGCAAGATTACCTACCCGCAACCCGTGAATCTTTTATAGATTACGGAAGTTAACAAACATATTCTTGATTTCAAGTAGCATTCTGCATTCCCCAATCCGCATTACGGATTGCAAATTGCAGAAATAAAGATTGGAGAATTTGTTACAACTTATCTACGCTGTTACAACCACCCATTTTGGTTTCCTGCTTGAATCTCAACAATCAATTTTCTCTAAAACTACGCTGTAGATATTTTCTACCCTTAAGGCTTGGTGTATTTAAATAATTTGATTTTATGAATTCTTCACCATTTCACTTGCAATTTTTACTATGCTCAATATTTTTAGTGCGATTTTCTTGTTGAGCTCACCAATTATCTTGTTTCCAAGCTATCCACAGGCAAGTTTTCAACTCTCTATGACTAAATTATGTTTATTTTACTGTAGGTAAATTTTAATTATGGTTTCTAAATTTGTATCAAAATTTACCTCCAAATCCTCCAACATGTCCAANACAGGCAAGTTTTCAACTCTCTATGACTAAATTATGTTTATTTTACTGTAGGTAAATTTTAATTATGGTTTCTAAATTTGTATCAAAATTTACCTCCAAATCCTCAAACATGTCCAAAAACACCAAATCTAAGACCACTCCGAATGAGCAGAAGACAAAAGACCCAAACGCAGGCATATTTACTAACACCAGTGGACGAGTATCGGAAATCCTCTACTTGGACTGGTCCAAAATCTATGTTATATTTGGAAACGATGATTTTTATTCCATCAATCATGAGCAAGCAGTGTATGCCAATATAAGTAATTAACAACTCCATTCTAGTGTATCTAGGGCACCATTGATTCCTTACACAGACTCGGTCAAATGGAGACTTGATAATGCGATCCCTAATGAACTGTCTTTTGATGACCATGTTAAGAATTAAGTAGCTTCTTTCCACACTGAAATTTTCATAAGAGCATATGATCTTAAACCACCCAAATGACTTCTCACTAACAAATTCCTTTATGCAACCATGAGCTAGTTTGATTTCAAGGAAATGATAAAATCCTGGATGGAAAACCCTGTAGAGTTTGTCCCCAAGACAGACAACTCCTACCCTATTTCTTGGTTCAGGGAGTCATTCTCCCTGCTAGTGGCCATGCTTTGCAGACTATATGAGTTACCCAACTTAACAATGTTCAAAGTCGAGTGGGATCCTATAGGACATCATATATTGACAACAAGTGAGTCATTCAATTGGGCGCAAATCCTATCAGTAGTTTTGAAGGATGAAATTGAAAAGTACCAGAAGAACATAATGTCCAAAAAACCTTCATTCTACTTATCAGGGTGTCTGATGGATGTTTTCTGTGTAACATCTTCATTCCTGATGATGGGATGGAACTAGACTAGGACTTCACCTCCTTTCCATATTTACTACTCAATTTTGTGGGAGGAAAACTTCGTTCCTTATATTTATGAGATTTGTGACCACTTTATTGGGTCAATCTACCAAAATATATTCAAGGGAGACGCCCCCAACTTTTCAGATAGAGAAAAGGCACTAATCTTTACTATGAGAGATTGGTATGTGGGGGAATACTTATCCTACATTAGGATTTGGGGCAGCATCACAATGCATTTTTTGCCAAGAATAGTTCCAAACAAGATGGTTCTTCAGGAGATTTCATACCAAACTATCATTGATAGGGTATTCCCAAAGCTTGCAACAACCAAAAGGAAGTGTTGGCCCAAGTTTCTATTGAATTTTGGATTTTTGACTTTGAAAAATTCCACCCATGCCGCCATTTTGGGTAAAGCTATAGATTATATGAACCTAGGGGAGGAATCGAAGAGGATGCATGATCCCAAGGCATTCATGGAAAACTATTTTTTGTAGGAACATACAAAGATTTCCTATGTCCATTAGGAAGTCATTGATGATTCTATATATAGAGGTGCCACTGACTTCTCAGAGGTAGTGAGGAGGATTTCCACTGCTATGGAGGAGGCTCATATCTACCAGTAAAAAAAAGAGCTGAAAACCACAACATTACAATACATATCAATTAAGATGATAGTGGAGAAGAACATACAGAATAAAACTACAGAGAAGGAAGCTAAAGAATCATTACCATCTCTTCCACGTCTCCTGCAGAGAAATCAAAGGACAAGGGAAAATATGTTCTTGAAGGTCCCATAAGAACACAACCTCCATCCACACTTCAGGTCCTTCATAGATCAGCAGAGTTTAAGACTAATTTGGAAAGACTCAGTACCAAGGTACAGGCATGTGCAGTAATGGATGAGCCACCAACAAAGAAGAAGAAGGTTCATGAGGTCATNTTCATAGATCAGCAGAGTTTAAGACTAATTTGGAAAGACTCAGTACCAAGGTACAGGCATGTGCAGTAATGGATGAGCCACCAACAAAGAAGAAGAAGGTTCATGAGGCCATTCCACAGGTACATTTACAGGAATACATCCCTGAACCTCCACCACAAGTGGTCCAAAGGGTAGAAAATCAAGAGAAACTAATTTTACATGTTCAACCAATTGAACAAGTAGATCCACTTCCCTTGTCCAATATTCCAGTACATGACATTGAGAGTTACCTTGAAGAGGATATATCTCCTTCTATGTATGTTTGTCCTATTATTATTTCCACTAGCATAACTTCACATGTTACAACCACCCAGTCACCTAGGAATATTTTTGACACTTTAATTCCACAACATTCTTTTTATGAAATTAATTTGTCCCATATTCTTTCTGCCACCAATGGAACACCCTTGACATCACAAAACATGCCTATTTCTCTTCCTTTTCCCACTTAACCTATTCTTTCGACATCGTTTAAACTACACACTACTCCACATCCTCACATTCTTTAGTTACACAACATAATAGTTCTTCCTTTCCCACAACTTCTCCCCCTGAACCAATTACATATGTCCCCATTTCCATTTCTTCATCCCTTGCATTTATTATTCCCAAACCTTCCACCATTGTTCCCTCTGTTAGTATGAAAATTCCCATCCTCAAAAATTCTCATCCTACACCCATAGTCACTATTCATGAGGAAACCATCTAAATAATATATGACATGGCTGATTTTTGTGAAGATGTAGTTGTCTCCTTAGGACAACACTTATGGAGTAGAAAAGAGAAAGTTGTGGCTAAAAAAGGTTCAAAGAGGTCAAGGGAAGGGACTATCAAGCAAGGATCGGTACCTAACCAAGTTATCTCAAAGAGCACTTCCACTAATGTCAAACATGAAGCCTTAGAAACAACAGCTGGTATGGGAGATTTTGTTAGGGAAAACATTGACTGAGTTTCCCTGCTGACTAAAGAGGTTGAAGAAAATGAGTAGGAACTTTAGAGGTCCAAACAGGACCAAGAAAAAGATGCGGCACAACATAATCAAGAAATGCAAGACCTAAAGGATGAATATGAGGAGAAGCTGATGAAGCTTCAAGAAAAAAATGGTTACCTCAAGCAACAACTTGAGAAGGAATATGATCTGAATGATTAACTGCCTAATAATATTTCTATCCTTGAGCAACAACTGAAGGATCTCCAACTTGTATAATACCCTAGTTTTGTCCCCATGGTATTTAATTATGCATGATGTAAATATTGTATGAAAATCATGGCGAGGAGGTCAAGGCCAAGGCCCTGTCATTGATTGATGTTTGTAGATAGGTGATTAAGGTTGATACCTATGGTTTTGGTGCTAAGTTAAACACAGAATATATATATATCATGTAAATGTACAAAATTAATATAATACCATAGCTAGCTATGAGACTGCAAATGTTAAGGATATGGGGGCATGATTCCACAAGGGATTGGGTGGGGAGTTAGTCAAACCCACCTAAGTTTTCCTTGTGGATTGTTGTATTGTGCATCCCTATTTTGGTTTGAAGACCAAGGAATGGAAGAGGATGGGATGATAAACCTAGTGAAGAGGGGAACCTCATAGATAGATCAAGAGGTGTGGGAAATCCTTTCTGCACACCCTGAAGAGCACTGGAAGGGAACATATGTCCCGAGGGACTATGTAGTAGTGAAGAGAATAATTTCTTGTGTTGGTTGGTGCAGGTACTGATGATTCCAAGTTAGATATTGTGTAGGTTCCCATGTCTCTGTGGTTGAGCTTACTAGCTTAGCAATTATACCTTTTCCCATTTACATAGCATCTTGATAAGCCCAACTATTAGTTGGTTTGGTTGTGTATTGTGATGTTTTGGCTTGTTTCCTACTAGCCAGTGAAACCCAATGGTATGTTGGCTTGGCTAGTTAGTGTTTGAAAACCAGTAGTGTGTTGGCTTGACTATGTGATTATGTTTGGTCATGTGTAAGCCTGTTGTTTTCCCTAGTTCCTTGTGGACATTACGCCCATCTAGGGGGTAGCAATGTGTTGAAAAGTTAATGAGCACACTAGCCTACGGTTGGGTGGAACATTGCAGCAACATAGATAGTTGTGGAATAAATTAATCATCAATATAAGTATCTCTATTACTCTATTTATGCAATGTATTTTCTTATGGATGACTATACTAGTTATGTGGAATGATTATGAATATAATAATTTTCTATGTCCATGTTGAATGTGTGTGGATGACTAAGTAGAGTTTTTTACTTGTGTATATTTCCTTGCATGCTACTTATGTTTGGCCTTGTATGTTCAATGCATTTTCCTCAAGTCCATGGAGGTTAGAAAATCCTGGTTAAATAGTCAATTGCAACTGATCTAAGTGTTTTGGCACCTTGAGATTCATAGTGGAAGGAATAATGCAGGAACGGGAGAAGGAAGATTAATCAGAGCAGAAAGGGAGATTTTCTGACTTTCGAGATCTTCCTATGGAAGGAAAAATGTGGAAGGTGGAAATCCAAAAAAAGGTTAAGATAAGGATTTGGTGTTCCGATTCCTGAGTTCCACCTTGGAGGGAAGAAAGGTGAAAATGAAGATAGAAGTTCTGTCATTTGATAGTTTTCCAAATTCCAAGCTCCAAAGTAAAAAAATGCAAAATGGTAGTTGAAAGACTCTGTCGAAGAGTTATGTTTCCAATTTCTAAGTCCCATAGTGTGAAAGGAAAAAAGAGGATTTGTGGAAAGAGGAAGGCAAAAATTCCATTGAAAGTTCCTTTGCACATTAAAGTTTCTAATTTTTGACTTTCGAGGTCGGAAGGGGCAGAAAGTGGAGTGCGGAACGTAGCTTGCGGAAATATAGGTTCAGTGCAAAAAAGGTATTTTTGTTATGTTATCTCCCAAAATAATCTATTTTGATAGTATGAATAATTTAATTCATGAAATGAGGGATATGAATATCACTAACAGTTTGAAATCCTCTATTTTTTGATGAAAATTTCACAAAGTTGTAGCTTCGGTGGCTTGGGAGAGGATCAGAACATCTCATTAGCCACCGACAAACATAAAGACTATGGCTTTTGTGATCAGATGAAAAATTTGGAAATCGGAAGAACTAAGGACTATGGATCGACCAGGTAAATTTGGAAGTTTTCGCAGTGTCGATGGTATAAAGCACTAAATACCACCGAAGTCACGTATTGGAAATCAGAACCACTACTTAACAAGGTTTCAGAACTTGAAAACACTAACCATCGGCAAGATAGTCCACTAAGGAGCCGCCACGACGAGAGACATAATGAATAAGGGTACCACCACATAGAAAATCATTGGTGATCGAAAAAACTAAGGACTATAGATCGGTGAGTTCAAAACTAAGCTTCTCCATAGTGTCAGTAAGGAAATGGACAAGGCCTCTGATCAATGACAAAAATCATTCCAATAGCGCGACAATAGAAAATCATTGGCGATCGCTAGAAATAAGGACTACGGATCAACAAGTTTAAAACTAAACTCCTCTGTAGTGTCAGCGGCATAGAGGACTAAAGCTCCGATTTAAACTTCTACTGACCTCCAATAGCAATAAATCAAAATCGTCGACAGTTAAAAATATAAATTTTTGAAAAAGAAAAATAAAAGAGATAACATGCATCAGCGAATAGCAAGACTGTCCATCGGTGGCATAGAAGACTAATGTCCATATTTCTTCATCAAACAAATTTTGACAGCAGTAAAATTAGTTTGTTTCACCTCTAAAACAGCTGCAGCATTCCGGTCTAAGGTGCCAATGTGCTAGAAGACAGAGCTTCCGATCGACGACCGTGATGACAAGGTAGAAAATTATGGCGGATTAAACAAGGAAAGTCACTTAAGAATGAACCAGTAGTGGTGATTATCAGCAACCACTTTAGTTATTAAAATTTTGATAGTGAACTAGATCTTCACAATAGATAGACAAGTAGTTAGCAAGGGTTTGAAACCCTAATCTGAAAAAAATATCACTTACGAATATTTTTGTGAAAACAGATCGAAGTTTCAAGATCTGTCATTTTTTGTAAAAGGATATAAATCCCATGATTGATTTTATAATAGGGGTTCAACTTCGGCGATTTATGAGCCAATAATGCTTTCAAGCTTCTCATTTTACTTATTCATGATATAATCTCTTTTGTTGTGATTTGTTCAGCCATCATCTCTTTCTTTATTGTATTTATTCCTGAATGTGTATTTAGGTCATTTTCAGATTTATTAAAAAGCTGATAGCTGTCATTCTATTGGTTTATTAGGATTTAGCCATTTATATGCATGTATTTTGTATGTAATTCTGCCAGCCTAGTGAGTTCTCCATCCCTGCACCTTATTGTCGAACTTCTGAGCAATTGCAACTAGAAGCCTTGTAAATGAGTGGGTTTTATGCATGCCTTGAGAGTGCAAAGGTTATATAGGCCAACTGACTTGATCCATATCAGAAAACCCTAAAAATATTGTAAGTTACTAGGCATCCTCTAGCTACAACCTAGAAGAGTTTGCTGGATTGATAACAAACTGGTGTCGTTGCCGGGGAGAGGATATTGAAGCTTAGCTTCCCTAGGAGATGACATAGATCCATGCTTTGATGATAGACAAATATTGGACGCTATTATTTTTTTAATCATCTATCTGAAAACTCCATTGATATAAGGTGGCTTCAAGAAGGCCAAGTACCAGAGCAAACCCAAAGAGGCCACCAGCAACCCCTGTTTCAGATCCAGAAGAAATTTTGAGGAAAGCTAGGGCTTTAATAAGACAGACCAGCAGTGCTGCACAAAAGGATACATCAGGTATTTCAAGAAATATTTCTGTTGTTATTTCTTTTGCTGAAAATCTTAATTCCTAGGAATTTTTAGATACATCAGAAAATTCTATGGGTTGGGCATCTTCAAGCACTACTGCTTGTGAAGATCCAATCCCTGGTGACTCCACTGGGATAAGTATACCACCACCTTCTTAGCAAATATCTTCATCAGTGCTACCTTCCACATCCCTGTCCATACCCATTTCCAATATGGCTATCCCTCAATTGATCGAGATGGAAAGGATTCTGGTAGCTAGGTATGCACCCCTAATTTTTCCAAATCCTCTCATAGCCATGCCTATTGGGGATTACCTCAAGTATATGCCTAATTTTACAGGGGAAGAGGATTTCACTCCTGAATAACATCTAGAGGCTTTTTATAGCTATGCTGAAAATATTAATATAGAACAAGAAGATGTATGGACCAGAGTTTTTATGCAAACCCTAGATGGCCAGGCTAGAAAGTGGTTTAAGGAGTTTCCTGCTGGGTCAGTGGTAGGCATAGAGGCCCTAGATGAAATTTTCCTAAAGCATTGGGGAGTCCACCTCTAGTACATCACAAAGTTCAACAACCTGAAAAGAGAAAATGGGGAGTCTGTCTCAAACTTTACCAAGAGATTCAACAACATGTACAGCAAGATCCCCACCGAGTTTAAGCCCACCGATACCTCAACTAGGATAACTTTTGCAAATGCCTTTGACTCTGAATTCTACCTACTTCTCAAAGAAAGGAGGTTTTCCTCCTTATCACTCATGCAGGATGCTGCCCTAGAGGTGGAGTCAAACATTCTGGCATCTCAGAAGGTCAAAGTGAAAATAGACAGGAAAAAGCAGCCATCAGACTATAGTGGGGCTTCTGCATCAGAGAGCAAGATTGACATGACCAAGATTTTAGATAACCTGACTCCTAAAATGTCTAATTTGAAGGACCAAGGACATCTGCCGGTGAGGGGTAAAGGGAAAGTGACTTTGCTCCTTGAAACCCAAATTTTGTCCCTTATAGAAGAGGATACCCCCCAATTCATATTCTCAGAAGGGAGAGAAATCAAGGGGAAGACCAGAGGATAACAGCTCCATTTCAAAATGTTGTATTAGAATAAGAGCCAAAATTCATTGAAGAAGAAGGGGAAGCTAAAGACAATATCCACTGCATGGAGGATGAGGTGGACTGTTCTTTTCTGACACAGGAAGAATATGAGGAAGCCTTGCTTGATGAGCAGATCACTGAAGAAGTTGTCTATGAGGCTGATGGTTAGGGATGTTACAAACTGATGTCTAGGCTGGTTTCTCCCCTCAATAAGAGTGATGTTCCTGTCAAGTAGCCTACTACACCAGTTAGAAAGGTTGTTGTTTTACCAAATAAAGTGGCTGTCCCATCCAAAGCATTGCATAAACCAACACCTTCAACCACACCTAATTAAGTCCAACTTAAACCTACAAATCATGAGGTAAGGTTTCCAGATAGGCTGCATTATTCTTTCAACCTTGAGTCTGAAATTCAAAAATTAAAAATCCCTTTCCCTCTACTTGATCTAATGAAAAATGATGCCTTCAAGTCCTCCATTCTGAATTTCCTTCAGCCCAAGGTGCACATTGACACTCACTTTGTGAACTTGCAAGATGACAATCCCGTAGGGACCCTGGGCCCCATGATCTAAGACCTAAAGGACTCCTTCCCACCATTCTATATATCCTTGAACATCCATGATAAAATCCTCCATAACTGTCTGCGAGATTCAGGAGCCTCTCATAACCTAATGCCAAAGGCTATAATGGATGAGATTGGCCTCAACATCACCAAGCCCTACCATGATTTATTCTCCTTTGACTCCGGGAAGGTAAAGTGCTTGGGCCTCATCAAAGACCTTGCTGTAAAATTAACTCAGCTACCTTCGAAAAATGTAATGATGGACATCATAGTGGTTGCTATTCCTCCAAAATTCAGCCTCTTGATGTCACTGTCACATACCGCAATTTTGTAAAATAATGTTAATTGTTTTAATTATATTTCCTAAGACATTATGTTAACTTTAATGCTAAGTAGGAACTGATGACTCAACAGAGTCAAAAGAAGTGGAATGTAATTCTGAATATTTTATTATTAATAAATAAAATGTGGAGACAACAGCATGGGAGAGATGTTAATAAGAGGTTACTGGTCAAACTGGTGGATGGAACTAGGTGGAGGGAAAAAGACAAGTGGCAACAGCCTCAAACACTTCCTAAGTTGCAGGTGGAAAGTTCCGTATAATTCGGGTCATGATCCTCCAAGAAAGTGTGATCAGAGCAGGTGGCTCAATAAATGACAACTAACCCAAAAAGACCTAGGAAATCTTTTAAAAGTACTCAATGAATAGAGCTGAGGCTGCTCAGTTATTTTCCAGAGAATAATCATTCAGGTGTGTTGACAGGCCGAATTGGCACAATAGTCAACTAATAGACAACTCGATCCAAAAGTTTTCAAAGATGCTCTCAGTCGTTAGGTAGCTGTCTCTGACGGGATTAAGGCCCCGTTACCTTCCCTTAGATTACTCCCAGCTACAGGAGGAAACACGAAGGAAAAATCAAGCTACTGTTTATTCACTAAATTTATAGTACACCTATGAATATACAAAGCAAACTGTTACTTAGTTAATTTATATATTACACGACTGATAACTAGAAATTAATCTAATTAACCAATTAATCTATGAATACAAAAATAAATAGTTAATAATATATTAGCAAACTCAATTAATTACATGAATTACACTATAAACACCTGTACATTCATAACCAGATTGAAAAATAACTTGGCATAGTATAAATATAAAGTCTGATTCAATATTTTTTCTGTAAAATAAATAAAAAATTACCGCTTATATATCCTAACTATCCTATCCTGATCAGGAGCATGGAAATATTAACCCTGAAATCAATTTGCAAATAATGCTACTGTGCAGACAAATCCTGAACACATCAGAAGAAATTATGAAATTTAAACAAGACAACACAGTGAACAACTATATCACATACATTATGATGACAACATCAGATTTATTACATGATATAAATTTGCAAATGAAACCAGAATAAATCGAGAGTTAAAACATGATGCATCTGCACATTTCTTTAAAGAAAGATAATGAAACATAAAGAATACGAAAAGAAATAACAAGATCAAATGATATTATAAATACATTTCCAATGTATAAATACTGCAAACATATTCATAAATATCACCAGTCAAAAAGTGCTACAACTGCTAACAAGAAATTGTCTTTAGCCACAGGAAATGATTAAAGTGATCTTGTCTGCCCCTTTTCCCAACCATCAATCCCCCATTACAGTAAAACATGTCTCCTTAAATACATTCAATTTCAAAAGAGATAGTTCTATAAAACTGGAAACTACATCATCATAATCTTAACCAATTCCGTTCACAACAGAAAAATGACAAATGAAATTGTCATTTTTCCATATATGATACGATATCTTGAAATTGGACAGATTCAACCTACAGTGAAAAATCACAAAATGGCAAAGATAGTAATAAACTAGTGACACCTGGGAAACAATGCATCCACAATCGAAAATGAGTTCAACTGATCCGTTCATCATTCTCTGAGCAATCGCCAAAATCCAGGAAAAGCGCATCAACCAAATCATCTGTAGCACTACATAGTAAAAAACAAATTAACACAAACGTGAGAGTAAATAAACTAAATTAAATAATCTATCAATCAATTCAAAACAATACCTGGAACAAAATAACTTCATTATCACTTGCTGCATTTAATTACAAACTTGAAACCTGAAATACTTCCTAAACATATGTACATAGTGAGTATGCCCAAAATACTATGATTTAACAGCAGCATTAAACACTTGTATATTCACACCAGACGCCGGATTCTGTGAATGACCTTTAAACTGCATCAAAGTAATCTGAGCATTCAGCTCACAAACCTTTTCCTCATTTTTCTGATTCTCATGTTGCAGTTTCAACACCCTTTGAATGAGCTTGTTCTTGTGCTTCTTAAGACACAACATACATTTATCAACTGAAATGGATTTTTCCTTCAAACTTACATTCTCAGCTTTCATAGCATCACTACATGCTACCATCTCCACTACTTCTTCCTCCATCCAGCGTATCTTATCTAGTAAACAGTTAATAAAGAGTGGGTGAACGGCTTCATCAATTCGATAAGAA
The DNA here is from genome assembly GCA_001517045.1 of Pseudotsuga menziesii. NCBI lineage: Eukaryota > Viridiplantae > Streptophyta > Pinopsida > Pinales > Pinaceae > Pseudotsuga > Pseudotsuga menziesii. The sequence continues at coordinate 629,976 of LPNX011092203.1, read as the reverse complement.
CTAGGTAAATTTACCTCAACAGACTTACCCTTAATTAGAGAATCAACCACAGGGATATTTGGTGGATCATTATCAGAGACATGAGGACTATTCTCTGCATGGTGAATAATCGGCTCTTGATCAATATCAATATCATCATGCGAGACACGTCCACTTTCCTCGTCATCTAACACAATTGTTTCAATGTCTTTGTTATTACTCACGGGGGACTTAACAACATTAACCTTGGCCACCATACTCCTCGTAAACCTGCCAATAACCCCATCATTCAACTTCTTGCTCACTTGTTTACAGGGTTGATCACTACAGTTCGGCGTCATCGGTGATAGGTTCAAGGATTTCCTCCTTCGCTTGGAACGCGTAGGAGTAGCAAGGCTTCGAACAGGAGGGGGAGCGAGATCATCACGGATGCTGGGGCTTACACACTCATCAGGTTTTGGCATAGGCTCATGTACAGGTGGAGTTGGAACTTGACAAGGTGGCTGGTGCCTTACACACTCTTCCGCACAATCGAATTGACAATGACAGAATGCCATGAAACCATTATGTTCAAGAAAATCATCCCATGTTTGATTTCGCTTAGACAACTCTCTTTCTACCAACATCCTAACTAGGCCATGATGAAAAAGACTACGACCAATGTTCTTCAGCCCCTTCTTAATGGCTGAAGACATCTTGGTCATGCTCTAAACTAAATAATAGGGTAAATTAACAGGCAAGCTAAGAAAAACAGTCATTAACCTAAGGTGATAGACATAAGCAGAGGATAGATGACCCTCATAGGTCACATACCTATGAATAACATCTAGAATCAGTTGCCATTCTTTCTTGAAATATTTCTGTGACACACCGGCTCTAAAGGACACATCCTGGCAAGGATTCTTCAACATCTGTCTCCATTTGGTAACCTTCATCTGCTTGTATTTGAACCAACGTTCACCTGTCAATGACAAACCCATAGCTAACGCAACTGAGCGCTCATCAACTCTGAAATGGAGGTCGGCCACCTTAACCCTAGCATCAACTAGCGACATAGCGAATAACCTAGTCACCTCAGGGTTTGAGTCTGCAAACTTGCGGATAAATGGAAGCCAGCTAACTACTTCTAACTTAGCTAGGAGCTTAGGATTTTCATCAGGGAGCTTTGCATCACTCGGCTTGACCCTGACAACCGGATCCATGGCTGCAAGTGCAAATGCATGCAGCTACACACAGAGGAGATACAACATATCACAACAAGACAGAACGCTGGAGAGAGAGCATTCAGGATGAAAACCAAGCAGAAAACACAAACAATGAAACCTGACTCTTTCATAAACGAAGTGCGACATGAGTGAATCCAGACAAGAACCCTCTAGACTCGGCATGAGCGGAGGAATATGATCATGCAGAGAGGTAATCAAGTAATAGAAAGTGACGATGAAGACTCCAGATTGAACTCATTTTGCCATATTTTATCCGGCCTAATCGACATAAAAAAACTCATCGCATAAGATACAGGTGTTTAACGAGTAGAGAGCCACGATACTGAGCACGTACTTGCAATTGAATGTCATTTACAGAGTTATGTACGAGTGTAATGATACCATATCAACCTTCCATCAAGTGGATCAGATTCGGAGATGATGACACGAATCAAACCAACCACAAGCAATGAACCTTGGGCATTAACATGTCGACCTAACTGTATAATGATCTCAACCTTTGAAAATGGCGAAAATACTACGTGAAGCACATGACATAAACCATTGTATCAAACCCAACCCTAACATGCAAGAAGATAAGTCACGTTATGGAGCACATTATAAAGATCGAACTTAAAACACGTATGGTAAGACCAAATATGATTCGAAGTTTAGAGGATGAACTTAGGATAAGGCACCCTCGCATAAAACATTTGGCCTTTGATGTTCGAGGACCTTGTCCAATTTGCAAAAACATAAATAAACATACCAATTGCTGAATGCTCAAACAAGGCTTATGGTGAGACTATGGTGGAAAGCATACAAATACATTCATAATCATGATTTATCATAGTAATTTTTTCAATTAGCAATAGTTGAAAAGGTCATAAAAAAACAATTTGGATTTCACCATTTCAGTAGCTCACAGAATTTCATCGTTTCAGTAGCTCCCGATTCTATAAATTCGAAATGAGGACTTCAAATATTTCATCAAACAAAATTTCATTTTGTTTGATAAAATTTGTATTTTTTATCAGGCTGTTGGGTAGGGGCACAACAGATGGCGATTGACTGGGTGAAACAGTTATCTCTGTTTTCTTAACCTGAAATCATGCAATAGAATAATTAGATCCCACATGTATACCACTATACAAAAATCAGTATTTTAACATAAACAGATTCAAGAATTTCAGATTTCTAAAAATTACTAGAAATTTACACTTTTAATTATTTATTTGATAAAGATTAGATCTCTCACAAAAAATCAGTCCAAATGAAGTAAAGCAGTAAGTGGCTTGATTTTGAAGAATAAAATATCAATACCACAAGCATAGCCCTGCTGCCAGCAGGCATCCATAGCCTCGACAGGGTTGCTTCAAAGCCCAAAGAATGCCAGTATCCCATCTTCCAGTTATAGATATACAATTATGGTTAGGTTGAACCGTTACCGCCATTTTTTTATTTTTTATTTAATTCTAAAGGCCATGGTTCTGGCTTGGTAACCAGGTAGTAACCATGTCAGTCACCAATCTGCATTATAGTAAATAAACCGGCTCGTAATGAGACCTTTTATCCCTTGGTGTTTTGTCCAAGGGCCACTGTCCAGGATTGGTGACGGGAAACGACAATGTTACTGAATGCAAACTTATGATCCTGAACAGACTGGCTCATTATGAGAATTTTTGTCCTCCAGATTATTTTAAAGAGATAATCGAATCCAACCATGGCCAGATTGTAGTTATATTTAATCTCCAATGAGATTATCTTAGCAGATGGGGAGGCAAATCTAATTCTCTCCACGAGAAGGGGTGGCGTAAAAGACCTAAATATATAACCTTGACAAATATTGCCTTAATCCTTTTGGAAAAATCTCTGCAGAGACTTATCTTATTAATTTATGTTTACATGACTTAAAAATTTCTGGTAAAATCTAGAAAGATGAAAAACTGTTCACTGTTCAAAACGTAAAACAGCATGACAATTTTCAGGATAGTAATACCATAGTGCATGATTTGTAGATCAATCACAGGATTTGGTGAAAAGTCATCAGCTTTGAAGTCAAATCAATTGACCAATCTCAAAAATTATGCAAATAAAACATCAAATAAATATGAGAAAATATTCAAAGAAAACAAGTAAAATAAACACACTAAAACAAAATCCACAAACCGAGAAAACCACACCAGGTATATACAGGATAATCCCTTAATGGGGATCAGCAGAAATATTTTTTTGATGAGATGACCATTTACTAGAAGGTTCTCAATGTCTCCTTCCAGCGTCTGCAACCTGAATGTGCTAGGACCAAGCTTTTCCGTAATAATAAAAGGTCCCAGCCACAGGCATTGAAACTTGGTATGTTTTCCTCTGTCTTCGTGCTCTTTGTCCCATTTGAGAACTAGGTCACCTACTTCCAAATCCCTACTAGCTGATTTTCTATGATCAAACCAGCATTTCACTGTCTTCTGGTGTTGGTCAAATTTTTTTCTGGCCAATTCTCTTTCTTCCTCTAGTTTAAGCAAGGTATTAATTCGATGTTCCATGGTAGAACATGTTGTTTCCTGCACTGACTGGGAGAAATGTAGAGAGGGTAAAAAGAGATGAGGAGGCAAGATAGGTTATTTATCGTATACCAGGAAGAAAGGAGAATTACCTATGGAAGCCTTAGGAGTCACTCTATCATCCCACAGGGCATTTGATAAGGCGTTGTGCCAATTTCTATGATGATTAACCACTGTGCGTTTCAGAATTTTAATTAAATTTTTATTGGAGGATTCAGCTAATCCGTTACCCTGAGGATAATAATTGGTTGAATACTTTAAGTTTATTCCCTTTTCCAATGCATATTCAGTTAATTTTATAGAAGAAAAATAGGTTGCATTGTCAAAAATCAAAGATTCTGGAACACCAAACCTAGTGACAATAAAAGAGTCAAGGAATGATATCACCTGTTCTGAGTTAACCACTCGCAAGGGGATGGATTCAACCCATCTAGTGAAATAATCAGTGGTTGTCAGAATGTATTTGTGCTGCTGTGAGGAAGCTGGTGTAATTGGACCAACAATGTCCAAACCCCATTGTTGAAATGGGATTTCAATAATAACAGGCTGGAGAGGTAATGCTGCTTTCTTAAGTCTTCCGCCTACTCTCTGACACTCCTGACATTTCCTCGCAAAGGAATATGCATATTTGAACAATGTAGGCCAGTAATATCCAACTTTGAGTACTTTATGCGCAGTGGTTTCACCACCAAAGTGTCCCCTGGCTGGCCCTATGTGTAATTGAGACAACACACTATCAGCTTCATTTCTTTCTAAACAACGAAGGAGGACTCCTTCAAAATTCTTTTTGAATAGAATGTTATCGATCAGCTGATAAGGGGAAGTTTTTAATCTCAAATCCCTTTTGCTACATGAATCTAAATGTTCAGGAGCATTTCCATGCAATAAAAAGAACTTAATGTCATGATACCAGGAATCAAAAGGGGTTGAGATTAGAAAAACTTCCCTTTCAAACGGAGAATGTCCATGGATAAAGTGCAGATCAGATTCAGACATGTCTGAAGATCCGACTGCCAACTTACAAAGTCCTTGTCCTCTGACAATCTTCAAAGGCTTGATTTCCAGATCATATTCCTGAAGTGTTGTAACCCAATGGGCTCGCTTTTCACCCAGGTCCTTTTGCACCAAAAGATTTCTGACTGTAGAATATGGCACAATAACCTTGGTGTGTGACTTCAGCAGATAAGGCCTAAAATGTTTTACTGACTTAAAAACAACAAATGCTTGTTTGTCTACTTCTGGATAATTTAGCTCTGCGCCGTTTAAACCGGAACTTGTGAAAGCAATGGGAGCTTCATTGTTTTCCTAATTTTTCTGCGTAAAACAGCAGCATATGAAGAGTCATAAGCAAACATGTACAAAATAAATGGTTTAGAGAAATCCTGGCTTGTTAAGGTAGGAGCTTCAGCAATATCTTTTAATATATCGTGAAAGGACTGTTTTTCTTCAACAGACCATTTGAAATTAGCATCTTTCTTAATCATTTTCTGAAGTGGTCTGACAATCTCAGTGAACCCAGGAATGAACCTGGAGACAAAATTTATTTTCCCTAGAAATGACTGCATAGTTTTTTTTGAGTGAGGCATAGAAATCTGTGCTATAGCCTAGGTACGTTCAGGGTCAATATTGATACCTTGTTTTGAAACTACAAAACCCAACAACTTACCTTCAGTAACTGCAAAGATGGATTTCTTGGGATTCAGGGAGATCCCATATTTCCTGCAACGCTCAAAAACCCTCCTAAGATGTGTTAGGTGATCAACTCTGTTTTTTGAAAAGATAATTATATCGTTAAGGTAAATGACGACAAATTGGTTGATCAGACCTCTGAACGCAATATCCATTGCCCTTTGAAATGTCGCTCCGACATTAATTAAACCAAATGGAATTTTCTTGTAAGCGTAAGTTCCCCAAGGGGTTCTGAAGGTTGTTTTCAACTGATCTGTTTTGGAAAGTAACACTTGGTTGTATCCCAAAAAGCCATCTAAAAGTGAGAACATTTCAGATCCAGAAACCTGTTGTAATATCTTTTCCATAGGGGGAACAGGATAATTGTCTTTTTCTGAAACCTTGTTTAGATTTCGGAAATCAACACACAACCTAATATCTCCATTTTTATTTCTAACCGGGACGAGATTTTCCACCCACTGCGTATGCCGCACTGGAAAAATTATCCTGGCAGCCAGGAGTTTGTTAAGTTCCTTCTTAACAGTCGGTTCTAGGCTAGGGTGCATTTTCCTCAACTTCTGCTGGAAAGGTTTAGACTGCTGTTTCATGGGGATGACATGTTGTATTATGTTTGGATAAAATGTCTTGAGATCATCATATGTCCAAGCAAAAATGTCTTTAAACTCATTAAAGAGTCGTATGAAATTTGTTTTTTCCTGGGGGGTACATGTACTGCCCAGATTGACACATTGAGGGTTGTGTTCGGTACCTAAATTTATGACTTCAGATCGCATGGTAGATTTGTTGGTTTTATAGTTCCTTGCACCTTTAAATTTGTCTTTTAAATCATATAATTTCTCTAGTTTAATTATAGATCTAGGAAGAGTACTGACCTGATTAAGAGATTCTTCAATCGAACAAGGTTTATGAATTACCGCAAAGTTGTACAGATCTTCATCATGAGTCATTTCATCGATGACTGCATCCTTGAAAGTGTCCTTCATGGTCAAAAATTCAATTAACTACTCATCATGGTCAAAGAATCTCCAGTTGACAATATTATTAGGTATGGAAGGCCTGAAAAGCAATTCAACAGAGAAATAATCAGCCAACATCCCTTCAGATGGAATTAACCTTGAAGCAACATTTGCTAGGAGATCTGCTTCTTGATTCAAATAACGAGGGATAAAATTTTGTGTTAAAAGCCTCAAATGATAATAATAAATTCCACACCTCTTTCTGGTAATTTCTTAGATTTCTAGCAATGCAATGTATAGTGTTACATACCTGTCTAACGATAATTTCAGATTCCCCTAACACTACCAAATCTTTAGCTCCTAGATCAATTGCCTTTTTCAGCCCTTGAATAAGGGCTTTATATTCAGCAATATTATTGGTGCATTCAAATTCCAACCTGCAAGCAACAAAGTACCTTTTTCCTTGAATATATATTAACAGGCAATTGGCCCCAGCTCCTTCCTTTGACTTAGACCCGTAAAAGTATAGAGACCAAAGGCCATCATTCAGGTCCAAATGTGCGGTATTTCGAACTGGAATTTCGTCCAATACTTGTGTGAAATGAAAAACTTTGGACTGCTGTTCTGGATCTTGGACTGATGATGTTTCAGCCTCAAGGTTTCCAAAAAAAGAATCAACCATGTAATTGCCCATTATAGTATCAGTGAATAACACTGGCTCGTTTGAGTCTTCCAGTTCAGTGACCACGTGTTTCATATAACGCTCTCGATCAATTCTGATCTTGTTTGGGTGACCATTATGAGGTATCCATAAGTGTGACCAGTCCGTCGCAAAATATCCCTTCAGTTTTTCAGACCAATCTCTGCTAAGGAATAAGCCGTATGCCTCAGGGATATCTGCAACAATTATGTCAATGATGAAATGAACTTGAGGATTTGAGGCTAATCTTATCAGCACTTCATTCAACTTTCCTATTACCTTTACATTAGATCGGTCAAGTTGCACAATGCTTGTGTCACATGGCACAGGGGCTGCATTAAGTTTTTTGCATACTGAATATGGCATGACATTTTTAGAAGCCCCTAAGTCTATCATACAATTGTGTACTTTACGATTGTAGATTTCAAATGTAAGCAGAAAAGGAGGAGTTGAGGAATCTGATTTCTTACCTATGGACGAGGCATTGACTAAAGATTTTGTTGGCTTGTCTTTTGTACTAGCAGAACTGTTTTGAGTGGAGGAATTTTTGCCATTTTTACTTAGAGAAACCCCTTGCATCATCTTTTCTCGAATCACAGGCAATTTGAGGAGTTCATAGATAGAAATGTTGGCTCTAATTTTCTTCAAATCCTCAACCAAGTCATACTCTAAATCAAGAGATTGTGTAGACTTAGTGTTGGAAGGTTGGTTTTTTCTTTTGATAGTTGAACTGTCATTTGTAGATGTTGTGGAAGGTTCCCCTGAGGACTGACTTTTCTTGCTCCTGGTATTATATTGATGCTGATTGACATTCACAACAGCAACATCTTCATCATCGGTCAATTCTATGGTATCCCAGAAATGACTGATAATTTGAGGAGGCCGTTCTTCAGTGTTACTATCTTTACTTTGGGCATCCTCAGAATTCTATCCTGAAGATTTGGTTTCACTTTCGGCTGATGTTTCTAAGCCCAAGACCAACAATTTTAGGAAGCTATTAATTTCATCAACATTATTAGCTTCAGATGGTGGAGTCTGTTTAGCAGCTGTATTTTGAAATGGTCTTCTAAAAGGCTATCTAGGTGGTTCTTTATTCAGAGTACTTTCAGAAGTACCTTTCTTCAAATCTATGATTTCGTTGGATAGCTTCTTTATGACTCTTTGGAGGCTGTCTAAGTCTAATGCATCTTGACCCTTTTTTTCAGGATTTGTGGTTTTGGAAGGACTCTCAGTCTTTTTGCAAGAAGAATATGCAGAATCAGTGCCTACCCCAGGGTTCGTCTTAATAGCAAACATGTCCTTCTCGACCTTAATGGCTTCATCAAAGGTTTCAGTGAGAGTGGGTTTGGCCGCTCTCCTGACAAACATGGCCATTGACATGGTCAAGGATGAAGTATAGAATTCAATAGTGACATCTTCAACAAGCCTTGAGGTGGCAGGAATTATGTTTCTTAGAGTCAAGAAACGTTGGTTAAAATATTTAACCTTCTCTTTAGTTTCCATACAGATCTGAGACAATTCTAAGACCAACACAGCTGGAGTCTTATCGTCTCCGAACTTATTCATGAAATCCAACTGGAATTCATTCCAATTGGTAATAGAACCAGCGATAAGTGAAAAATACCAAGTCGAGGCTTTGCCCTCAAACGTGTAAGGGAAAACCCGACAAACTATGTCTTCGTGTTCAACATCCAAAAGCCGAAATGCTAGCATGAATTTTTTAACATGATCTTCTGCGGGCTCTTTCAGCTCGGGGTTGAACTTGGGCAACAATTTCTCAGGATGCTTTGGCAAAGGATGTTGATCACTTGGAACAACAACTGCATCCTGAGCTAACCATGGAAAATTGGCATTGGGGTTGGGGTTTAAACCTGCCATGTTCCTTGGTGATGGAGGTGGTAAAGGTGGTGTTTGAAAAATGTGAGGAGGTGAATGTGACGGTGATGGTGGTTGACCAGACCCTCCTGTAGTAGGTGGTCCTGAAGAAGATGAAGGTTGATTGGTGCCTATTACAGACTGTTGTAGTTGATGGTCAGGGATGACACCTAAAGGTTGTTTCTGTTCTTCAGACGTAGACTCAGTATGGAGAGTATGTGGTCATCTGATCTGTGGAAGAGGCAATTCGGTGGGTTGGATCCTAGGGAGATTTGAATAAGCTCTAGTTAAAATCCTCTAGGATTCATTTATGGCCTGCTCAAACTAGTCAAGTTCTTCAGGCAGATGGGCAACACTAGAGTTGAACTGATGAATGAGATTTCGAACAGTATCGTTCAATGGGGTCTCATCTAATTGCGATGACTAGAATGTTTGTGGTTGAGATGACGACTGCAATTGACCTGACCTAGAAAGTGGTGTAAATTAAGGAGTAGAGGATTGATCAGTTTTGTGAATAGGATTGTTATCATCAGCCATTTGCTTAAGCTGGCCCTCCTTCTAGTGCCATTGTTGACGGGCCGAATTGGCACAATAGTCAACTAAGAGACAACCCGATCCAAAAGTTTTCAAAGATGCTCTCAGTCGTTAGGTAGCTGTCTCTGATGGGATTAAGGCCCCGTTACCTTCCCTTAGATTACTCCCACCTACAGGAGGAAACAAGAAGGAAAAATGAAGCTACTGTTTATTCACTAAATTTATATAGTACACCTATGAATATACAAAGCAAACTGTTACTTAGTTAATTTATATATTACACGAATGATAACTAGAAATTAATCTAATTAACCAATTAATCTATGAATACAAAAATAAATAGTTAATAATATATTAACAAACTCAATTAATTACATGAATTACACTATAAACACCTGTACATTCATAACCAGATTGAAAAATAACTTGGCATAGTATAAATATAAAGTTTGATTCAATATTTTTTCTGTAAAATAAATAAAAAATTACCGCTTATATATCCTAACTATCCTATCCTGATCAGGAGCATGGAAATATTAACCCTGAAATCAATTTGCAAATAATGCTACTGTGCAGACAAATCCTGACAACATCAGAAGAAATTCTGAAATTTAAACAAGACAACATAGTGAACAACTATATCACATACATTATGATGACAGCATCAGATTTATTACATGATATAAATTTGCAAATGAAACCAGAATAAATCGAGAGTTAAAACATGATGCATCTGCACATTTCTTTAAAGAAATATAACGAAACATAAAGAATGCGAAAAGAAATAACAAGATCAAATGATATTATAAATACATTTCCAAAGTATAAATACTGCAAATATATTCATAAATATCACTAGTCAAAAAGTGCTGCAATTGCTAACAAGAAATTGTCTTTAGCCACAGGAAATGATTAAAGTGATCTTGTCTGCCCCTTTTCCCAACCATCGATCCCCCATTACAGTAAAACATGTCTCCTTAAATTCATTCAATCTCAAAAGAGATAGTTCTATAAAACCAGAAACTACATCATCATAATCTTAACTAATTCCATTCACAACAGAAAAATGACAAATGAAATTGTCATTTTTCCATATACGATACGATATCTTGAAATTGGACAGATTCAACCTATAGTGAAAAATCACAAAATGGCAAAGACACTAATAAACTAGTGACACCTGGGAAACAGCGCATCCAGAATCGAAAATGAGTTCAACTGATCCGTTCATCATTCTTCGAGCGATAGCCAAAATCCAGGAAAGCGCATCAACCAAATCATCTGCAACACTACACAGTAAAAAACAAATTAACACAAACACGAGAGTAAATAAACTAAATTAAATAATCTATTAATCAATTCAAAGCAATACCTGGAACAAAATAACTTCATTATCACTTGCTGCTTTTAATTACAAACTTCAAACCTGAAATACTTCCTAAACATATATACATAGTGAGTATGCCCAAAATACTATGATTTAACAGGAGCATTAAACACCTATATATTCACACCAGACGCCGGATTCTGTGAATGACCTTTAAACTGCATCAAAGTAATCTGAGCATTCAGCTCACGAACCTTTTCCTCATTTTTCTGATTCTCATGTTGCAATTTCAACACCCTTCGAATGAGCTTGTTCTTGTGGTTCTTAAGACGCAACATACGTTTATCAACTGAAATGGATTTTTCCTTCAAACTTACATTCTCAGCTTTCCTAGCATCACTACATGCTGCCATCTCCACTACTTCTTCCTCCATCCGACGTATCTTATCCAGTAAACAGTTAACAAAGAGTGGGTGAATGGCTTCATCAATTCAATAAGAACTAGGTAAATTTACCTCAACAGACTTACCCTTAATTGGAGAATCAACCACAAGGATAATTGGTGGATCCTTATCAGAGACATGAGGACTATTCTTTGCATGGTGAATAATCGGCTCGTGATCAATATCAATATCATCATGCGAGATAGTTCTACTTTCCTCGTCATCTAACACGACTGTTTCAATGTCTTTGTTATTACTCACGGGGGACTTAACAACATTAACCTTGGCCACCATACTCCTTGTAAACCTGCCAGTAACCCCATCATTCAACTTCTTGCTCACTTGTTTACAGGGTTGATCACTACGGTTCAGTGTCACCGGTGATAGGTTCAGGGATTCCCTCCTTCGCTTGGAATGCATAAGAGTAGAAGGGATTCGAACAGGAGGGGGAGTGAGATCATCACGGATGCTGGGGCTTACACACTTATCAGGGTCTAGCATAGGCTCATGTACAGGTGGAGTCAGAACTTGACAAGGCTGCTGGTGCCTTACACACTCTTCTGCATAATCGAATTGGCAATGCCAGAATGCCATGAAACCATTCTGTTCAAGAAAATCATCCCATGTTTGATTTTGCTTAGACAACTATCTTTCTACCAACACCCTAACCAGGCCATGATGAAAAAGACTGCGACCGATGTTCTTCGGCCCCTTCTTAATGGTTGAAGACATCTTGGTCATTCTTAGATCTAAATAATAGGGTAAATTAACAGGCAAGCCAAGAAAAACAGTCATCAACCTGAGGTGATAGACATAAGCAGAGGATAGACGACCCTCACAGGTCACATACCTATGAATAACATCTAGAATCGGTCACCATTCTTTCTTGAAATATTTCCGCGACACACCGGCTCTAAAGGACACATCTTGGCAAGGATTCTTCAACATCTGTCTCCATTCAGTAACCTTCATTTGCTTGTATTTGAACCAACGTTCACCTGTCAATGACAAACCCATAGCTAATGCAACTGAGCACTCATCAACTCTGAAATGGAGGTCGACGACCTTAACCCTAGAATCAACCAGCGACAGAGCGAATAACCTAGTCACCTCAGGGTTTGAGTCTGCAAACTTGCGGATAAATGGAAGCCACCCAACTACTTCTACCTTAGCTAGGAGCTCAGGATTTTCATCAAGGAGCTTTGCGTCACTGGGCTCGACCCTGACAACCGGAGCCATGGCTGCAAGTGCAAATGCATGCAGCTGCACACAGAGGAGATACAACATATCACAACAAGACAAAACGCTGGAGAGCGAGCATTTGGGATGAAAACCAAGCAGAAAACACAAACAATGAAACCTGACTCTTTCATAAACGAAGTGCGACATGAGTGAACCCAGACAAGAACCCTGGAGACTCAGCATGAGCGGAGGAATATGATCATGCAGAGAGGTAATCAAGTAATAGAAAGTGACGGTGAAGACTCTAGATTGAACTCATTTTGCCATAATTTATCCAGCGTAATCAACATAAAACCACTCATCGCATAACATACAGGTGTTTAACGAGCAAAGAGCCACAATGCTGAGCATGTACTTGCAATTGAATGTCATTTACAGAGTTATGTTCGAGTGTAATGATACCATATCAACCTTCCATCAAGTGGATCAGATTCGGAGATGATGACACGAATCAAACCAACCACAAGCAATGAACCTTGGGCATTAACATGTCGACCTAACTGTATAATGATCTCAACCTTTGAAAATGGCGAAAATACTACATGAAGCACACGACATAAACCATTGTATCAACCCCAACCCTAACATGCAGGAAGATAAGTCACGTTATGGAGAACATTATAAAGATTGAACTTAAAACACTTATGGTAAGACCAAATATGATTCGAAATTTAGAGGATGAACTTAGGATAAGGCACCCTCGCATAAAACATTTGGCCTTTGATGTTCCAGGACCTTGTCCAATTTGCAAAAACATAAATAAACATACCAATTGCTGAATGCTCAAACAAGGCTTATGGTGAGACTATGGTGGAAAGCATACAAATACATTCAAAATCATGATTTATCATAGTAATTTTGTCAATTAGCAATAGTTGACAAGGTCATAAAAAAACAATTTGAATTTCACCATTTCAGTAGCTCATGGAATTTCATCGTTTCAGTAGCTCCCGATTCTATAAATTCGAAATGAGGACTTCAAATATTTCATCAAACAAAATTTCATTTTGTTTGATAAAATTTGCATTTTTTATCAGGATGTTGGGTAGGGGCACACCAAGGTGGAATGCTATTGTAGGGAAATTCATTGGGGAAAAAGGGAAAAATAGTATGAAAGTTGTTCTAAGAGGAATGCTGCAGTAACTTGGTCTATTACATCTTGTTAGCTGGGAGAACTTACTGATAAGTTCAGGATTGATACTGAGTTTGAAGACTGGTATTTGACTATTGCTACACCTAGTTCCAGCCAGGGAGACTAGAGCAAGCTCGGGGGTCCTGAGGAGTCACTGTTTGAGCGCTCTCCAGGAGTTGGTAGGGAGGAATGGCCTCCCATTGTTGTTGTTGTCCAAGTTTAAACAGGTTCTGTCACCTAACTGTCTTCTTTTAATAACTGTGAATGGTTGAATGTTATGGTAGTAGTTTATGATATAAAGATTTAGATGTTTTAGTGATGTAAATGTTTTAGTTTATCAGTAATAGAATCTGTTGATGAAAAATAAGAACCCACTGTTTTTTTCCTCATTTGGGTTTACCAGACTGTACTCCAACACAGGCGTAAAATTATAAATAAGGATGATATGATGAGAATGTAGAAAAGTAGATTGATTCTTTATCTATTTTCAGAAGAGATATTTTACTGATAGTTGTTTGAGTTCATAGATAAAAACTATTTCCTTGTATAGTATTTAATTTCAGTAGTCTTATCATTTAAAACAAATAGAAGAATATAATAGTCGCACTGAAGTAAGGTTAAACTAGGTATACCTACGGTTTAAACCTTACAACTA